>LPNX010801661.1:342862-358041 GCA_001517045.1 Pseudotsuga menziesii | reverse complement strand
ACAGCTCCATATTCAGTCTCCATTGTTGATAATTTGCATGATCAATTGTTAATTGCTGTGAGTGAAATTAATCTACTGCAGGCCTGAATTTCTACAAGGACATATATTTTATTACTATATTATCCCGACGTGCAGAGGTGGTGAACCTATGCTCTCGCAGCCCCAGAGGTGGCCTTACCATTGATGAGTACATTGCAGTATACTATTTTTCAGACACGAAAGAGGTTGGGAGTCAAATCCTGACAAATTCGATCCAGGTACTGGGACTGAAGGCCATATTATTGGAACTCGGTAGGATAGCCGGTCTAGATTCACTCCACCAAGCCTCGTGGCCATTGATGTTCTATGCGGTGGAGTGTATGAGACCCACATTGTACAACTAGAGCACTGCACTGTTGAGTAACATGAAGCAGTAGCTCAATGACTACAAGATGGGCAGGGTGAGAAACTTCGATTTTGGCAGCATACTGAGCACGTTCTTCTTTGAGTGTGTACTAGGGCTAATCCCTAGAGTGGACATTCCTCCACACGGAGTTTGAGATCCGGCCCAACGATGTTGGGAAAATGCTATGCGTAGACTGGGTGGAGGTAGGGTGGCTAACCCCTACCCAACGGACTTCTTTCCATGGTGGCAGTGGAATATCATTGCCATCGATGACTATCCCTATGCAGGGATAGATTTTCGAGGAGATCCGGACATGCCCCTACCACCAGGAGCAGCATATGGTGACATAGGTAACAAATCCCAAACCCTCTTTTTAAGTTGTTTGAATTATAAAAAAAAATTGTTTTTTTTGATATATTAAATCAAAAGACATGTTTTGGTGTGACGACACATAGTGACAATCTGTCATGTGTATGCAGATGTTGGACCATGGTGACCAGATGGTTTCCCTCATCGTAGACGGAGGCGAAGAGAAGACGACATCATGGGTGTGGATGCAGAGTGGACGCTCCAAAGCATCCACACAAACTTTGTACACTTGACACATAGGGTACCCATGACGCAAGTCGAGGGCTTGCCTAAGGCCATGTAGCACCAGGTGGTTGGTGTACCACAGGCATAGGTTTGATTATTTCAACGACTAGCTAGAGTCGTGGTGTGCTACCATGATCAAAACCCCCCTCCTCCTCCTCAAGCTTAGAGACCTGAGAGTGTTTCATTTTTGTACTACCGTGTATTATATTTTGGTGGCTCAGAAGCCCCAATTTTGTATTATGACACTTATGTATTATGACGTCACATTTTGGATGTTTAATGAAAAACTTTTATGATGATCGATTTTATTTATTTACATGTGTGTAAAAATGTATGTTGGCGATATGCTTATGGTCTATGAAACAAATGCCAATCTAACACATAGTTAGCATATGAGTCAGCAACTTGATTAAAAATTCTTGAAACATGTATGTATGTTATGTTCTCAAATTATCGTTCTAGCAATCTCACACGTAAGAATCTTTGTAATAATGTCGGATCCCTAATACAATACAAGCAATTAAGCTGTGAAACCACTGATTGCAAATCAAGACGTATCTCAAGAGAGAGGACACCATGTGAAATGGAATCACACAATAACTTGATAACGGAACTATATTTAGCAACATTGTTTGAAGAAGGTCGTAAACATATGCCTCCTTAAGACAATACCTGACCCGTAGGAGTATAAATCACCTTGAGTTTTGAGTGTGGTGGCAGGCACCATCAACAAATCCTATGTAAGCGGAAGACTCCATCAACATCTTCCCTAAGAAATGAAAGCTAATCAACAAACCTAATCACCATAAGAAAACCTAACTATGCAAAAAATTGTACAATAATATACAATAATCAGCCCTAGCTGAAGATCATGCATAGTATTTTTTAATATAGAGCCCATTTCTAGGCTATTCCAAGGTTGTCCCTTCATAATCAACCAGCTCATAGGTGCCCTTCTCTAACACACGTGTAACTACATAAGGACCATGCCACATGGGATTAAACTTCCCTTCCCTTAAGGGTTCTTTAGCTTGATCCCATAAAAGGACCAAATCACCTTCACTAAACCTCCTTGGATGGACATACTTATCATATTGGACCTTAATGCCATGCTTCTTTACTTCTAGAGCCACTAAGGCATCCTGGCACTGCTCATCAAGCTGCTCTAAGTGGACCAAATGTTTGTCCAATGTGGAAGTGTCTAGTAAAATCTCTATAGCTACCTTCAACGAATGGATTTCGCATTCAACCGGCAAGATAGACTCCACCCCATGTACGAGCTGATATGGAGAGAAATCGGTGGCAATCTTAACCGCGGTTCTATAAGCCCACAAAGCAGGATATAACATGATATGCCAATTCATCTTGCTTTGCGTGATGGTTCATTGGAGAATGGACTTAAGTGATTTATTCACTGCTTCAACCTGTCCATTCGCCTAAGGGTAATAAGAAGAGGAGTGCTACTTATTATACCCTAACTTCCAAGCCAACTCTTCCATCATTCTATTCTGAAAGTGCCTACGATGGCCAGTGACAAGCTCTTTCGGACTGTTGACTCAAGCAATAATTTGGTTGAAAACAAAATGTGTGGCTATCTCACCGTCAAATTTAATCGTGGGCATAGCCTCAGCCCATTTCGTGAAATAATCAACAGCCACTATAATGTGATGATGCCCCCCAGCCGAAGCTAGCTTGCAATCCATGAATTCAAGCCCCAACTTGGTGAAGGAACCAGCGGTGATAATCGGATGTAATGGGGCAGGATGAGAGCGCATATTGCATGCAAACACCTAGTAAGGGTGACACAATGTTTGAAGATCAACGGCTAAACATATCCCGCTCTCAAGATTTTTTGGGCTGTAGAAATCCCAGATAAATGACCGCCACACGCCCCTCTATGGCAATCATTCAGCACAACCTCAACCTCATCATGGGTTAAACAATGACGTAAAATGGAATCTACCCCACGGTGGTACAAAGTGTTATCCACTATAAGGTAGTTCTTAGGTACATGACGTAATCGTCGTCGCTCATCCCATGAAAGGTGAGTAGGGACCTTCAATGTTTGCAAATAGATAATGATATCCCCATACCATGGGTCCAAAGTTGAGATAAGGAAAATATTCTCATCAACGAACGTATCCTCTTAAACCTCCTCCTCCTCCACACTTGGAAAATCAAAATTGAGCTCCGCAAAAATTAACGATTTCTTCGATTTCGCCGAAACGAATTCGAAATCGAATTCTTGAAAAATAACAATCCACTTATTATATTTTCCCCCAATCATCCTTCTAGTGAGGATGAACTAAAATGGATTGACATGATCTACCACAAAGGTCTGGCGAAGGAGAATGTAATGTCTCAATATCTGAACCGCATGAATGGTGTCCATGGCAAGTTTCTCCAAATGAGAATAATGTATTTCTGCATCAATAAGGTTTTGGCTCAAATAATATATGACATGCTCGTGGAGCTCCTCATCCTCCTGAACCAAAACCATACCAACCGTCTCCATGTACGCAGCCACATAAATAAAAAAAGCATGGCTATAGTTAGGTGGACTAAGCACGGCGACCGATCCTAAGGCTCGCTTAAGAGCATCAAATGACTCCTGGGCTCGCTCATCCCAGCAAAAAGTAGTGTCCTTCTTTAAAACATGCATAAATCCTTTAGTCAAATTGGCAAAATTAACCACGAATCTCTACAAGAAATTTGCCATGCCTTGCAAACACTGAAGATGTCTAATATTGCGTGGGGGAGACAATTGAAGTATTGCCTCAAGCTTTAAGGGATCAACTCTTATACCCTCCTTGGATACAATGAACCCTAGTTGCGACCAAAGGTCATGCAAAAGATGCACTTATGAGGATTTAACCTAACCTGGTAATGGTGGCATCTTTCGAATACTAATCTCAAATGGTATGGATGACGCACTCTCAAACGAGAATGAGCAGCAAGATCATCCAAATACACTTCGATAATTGTTTTGAGATCATGAAAAATTAAGGTCATAGCCCACTGAAATGTGGCCCTGGTGTTTTTAAGACCGAAAGGAATCTTTCGATATGCAAATGTACCCCAAGGACAAATAAATGCAGTTTTATGCTAATCCTCAGGTTTGATCTTAATCTAATTATATCTAAAAAAACCGTCCATGAAGGACAATACCTCGCTTCCCGCACACTCATCCAAAATTTGATCAATAAATGGTGTGGGAAAATTATCCTTAGGATAGGCACGATTTAAATCACAGAAATCAGTGCATATATGGATCGCTCCCTGCTTCTTCTCAATCGGAAAGGGATTATAAACCCACTCTGTCAAGGGAATGGGATAGATAAAACCGGCATTTAACAGTTTCTCTATCTCAGCCTTAATAGTGGGTGCTTTTCTAGGATTCACCGCATGAAAATGTTGTCGAATGGGCTTCGCAATCGAATAGGTATTAATTTCATGTTCAACAATATGAGGGTCGATACCTGGCATTTCCTCATATGACCAAGAAAATATGTCACGAAACTCTTTAAATAGCTTGGTATACTCCTTGATCTCATCAAGGGAACAGTCCGCCCCAATGTAGACGTTCTCAACTTTGCCAGGATCGCGAGAAATATTGATAGGAATAGTAGGTGATAAATTCACCCATGTTCCCATCATCCATCTGACCAGGAGAGCTCAATGGAACCACGGGACTACCAATATTCTCATTAAGAATATCCCTAAAGTCATCACGCTCCATACAGTTGAGCTTGAGAAGAAAATAGGATCTATGATGTAACTCTTCCCAAAGTGGCTCAACCCAAAACATGGCCTCAATAATGGCTTCATCTGATGGAAAAACATCATCAAGGAAATCATGTGCGTGAGAAGACTCAACTGCCCATGCAGGCATCACATACAGATCCTCCTCCTCCGTCCACGAAGAGGAAGGACTAGGCTCTGCAACACAATCAAGATTCACTTAATATGCTATCATTGCTGCAGGAAACAGCACATCCGTTTCGACAGGTCCATTCGAAGGACTTGGTGAAAGAATAATCCAAGGATCTTCCATATGGGTAGTGTGAAAAGATACCGAATTCAACGGAGATGAATCCCCATCGAAACTAGATCCGATCATAAGAACAGGCGCGGAACAACTAAAGGTCCCCATAAGAGATGGATACATACCCACACCCACACTCCCAGTTGTCAGCTGAGAATGATCGATAATCGGAATAGAAGCTCCCAATGATGCACTAACATTCGGATTATGGAATGATGTCTGATCAATCGTAACAATCTTTCCATTAAATGGAAAGCATACTACTTGAAATAGAGAAGAGGCTATGGCTTGCATACTATACATCCAATTCTGGCCCAGTAAAAGATTGTAGTCAAGGGGCGCATCAACCACCTCGACCTCGATCATGACGGTCTTCCCTCCCAATTGGACCTTAAGAGAAGGAAGAATCCCGTGCGGCTGAAATGATATACCATCAAAGGAAGTCAACATGGTAGTGGATTGAGACAACTCGGGAGAACCCAAACCCTTCCAGAAGGACAAAGACATCACGGAAGTAGCAGTGCCTTCGTCAATCATAGTGTGTTTGACAGTCATATTAAGACACTCTACATGAATCAAAAGAGACACGTAGTAAGGCAAGCGAGGTTGTAGTCCCATGGTTTCAAATTTTATGACGGAAGAAGAGTTATCATCATTAATCCCAAGAGTAGAAAGCAAGGCTTTCCTTTGCGGAGGACAACTCTAAATTACTTCAAGTGCGGGCATCGCACAAGGAGTTTGGCCCAAATCCTCGACAACGAAATAGTTTTGGGTGGCTCGGGCATTAGGATTGTGCCCTGAACACTTTAGGACTCCCTTAGGAATGCAAGGTGCAATTTTAGGTTTATCCATAGGGTTTTCGATATGCAAAGGGCTCTCAGGTGGAGCAGGTTCTTTTCCAAAGTCCAGTTGTGACAAACCATAATATTTCGCACGAGTCACAACCTTAGTAGCACATACCATGTTGATGCAACCATGACCAGTATTGGATTCCGGTGGATTTTGATCTCCACCCAATACATAATGAGGATCATTGGTCCTCGAGTTCATATTTTGATTATGGGGTAAAGGATTGGTTAGCACAGCTAGGCCCTGTGCTATGAATGTCAAGGCATCTTCCATATGAGGGCACAAGTGAGTGAGGTGGTCCTCCTTACATAATTTGTAAGGAAACTTAACCTTACATTTAGACTCCTTGTCCCCCCCATCATTGTGGGTGTTCTTGTCATTAAAATTAGCATTTTCATTCTTGTTCCCACCATTACAATTATTTTTACCCTTTTTCTTATTCCTTTCGGGTTGTTGGTTTCCCTTCTGGTCCGACGATTGCATGGAAAGTACACTCACTGTTTGGGTGGGTTGAGATGAAGTCGTGGCTTGTCCCGAAGCGAATTTATTAATAGACAATTAGCTCACTTGTTTCACAACTGAATCTACAGGTTTGACACTTGTACAACCCACAATGCCATCGGCATGTGGTCAAGGCTTGATCTTAGGGTCGAAACTAGAACGCGGAGTGTTAGGTATGATCTCATACAAAAATCTGGATTGAGCATAAATCAAATCCAACTCTTATGCCCTAAATATTGCTTGTTCCTCGTTTTGGACTCCAAATGTAGAAACATCCTTCACGATGTAAGGTAACAATGACTTGAGGAACCACTCAAGGAGAAATTCCAGTGGTATGAAGACTTTAATGAAACTCTTCCATCTATGCCACTCTTGGATATGATCCGAGATATGTGTGGCTTTGTCTTGTTGAAATGTCGACAAGATTTCTGTACCAACATTGTAACACACGGGTAGCTGAAAGTGATTGAGGAAAGTCATTGCAAGGTCATCAAACAAAATGAATGCCCCCCTTGGTAACTCTATATACCACTTCGATGCAGGCCTAGTGAGGGTGCGTTGAAATAGCCTTAAATGGACTGATTCATCATGTAAGGAATTGGAAGAGCACCAAAGGTGAAAAGTAGTGACATGTTCACTAGGATCTTCTCCTGCTTTGCCCTCGAACTTGGGAATGTCCGACGGAAGCTTGTTAGGGACAGCCAGCCAAGCCAGGTCATGAGATACCGGATCGTTCATAAGTCTCGATAAGTCAGGTAAGTTCAACGTTACGAGGAAAGGGAGCCTAGGTTGAGCCGGTCTATGCCATGCTCCCTGATAATTCTGGTTCATATAAGGCTGATTACTGTAAATACCATGGCCTTGACCATAATATCCTCCTCCCATTTGACCCGTGTAGGTCTGCATGGAAGCATTATGATGTGGTGTACCTTGACTATGAGGTGCTACAAAGCCATAATTAGATGAGTAAGCGGGTTGTTGATACCCGTACCCATAAGGTTGATAGTTTTTTCCATACTATAGTCCATAAGACTGTCCATGAGAAGCTCCATAAGGTGTCCCATGGGATGTCCCATGAGAAGCTCCATAATTAGGGATATGGGGAACTCCTTGCGATGGATCGTGAGATGATCCAGAAATAAGAATATGACCTCCTGAGACAATAGGAGGTACTTGACTCTGAGATACTACCGCGCGAGCAGTCGTTGTATGAACATCGATAGTAGCGATATTTCGGACCGAAGGACCACGTGAATGAGGGGGAGGAAGGGTTGTCAAAAATGCATTCGAAGGAGTAGGGTTTGAGGATGAAGGGACATGTGAAGGGATGTAAGTGTTGTTCCCTATGGTCACTTGTCTCAGTTCTGGTATCCACATATGACTACTAACACTAGGTCTAGGACGGACATGTGAAGTAGCTTCCACCACCGGGATGGAAGGTGCAATGTGACAAGTGCTCCCAAATATCTTCGCATGGAAAGGAATAGGAGTGCCCCTAGGCATAGTGCTAGGTTCAATTTCTGACTCGGCATGATGTGTTGGATCGTGTGCAGGGATATCAGGTATGCCATAACGAATATAACTAGTGCTTGTGGGTTCATGATGAGTCACATCAACTGGTAACCAATACCGATGACCTGTGAATGAGGGATCATAAGCAGAATGTGAAGGTATTTCTGGTGAAGGATCATATACAGGAGTAGAATATACATCCCCAACCTCGTGAGGTGGATAATACATCTCAGGAATCTCATCCTCGTGATCTCCCATCATGTGTGAATCAATGTGAGAAGTAGTCCGCTCGGATTGTCTGTTTCTCTCTCCCAAAGGAGGAGGAGACATGGAAGGTGAAAGTCCTGCTAAATGAAAATAATGGCAAAGTGCCACACCCGAATACACAATGACTCAAAAAATGAAAAAGACTCTATCTAATTACGCAAACCCTAGGAAAACTAGCATGCACGGAGCATACACCTATACAATGTAAAGCCAAATCACAAGCAAACAAGGGTAGGATATGTGAGCTCCCGAATGAAGCAGGTATGTCTCGCCTAGGAGAGGCTTGAGACTCCCATACACAACAAGTGGAGGTTCGTAACCAATTATAGTGGCCCTTAGCTTCAACACATATAGTGACTGTGTTATCCGACCCCTAGCTAGCCAGCACACCTGTAGAATAACCTCTGCGAAGTACCCCCTCGATAGCATAGGTAAGGCAACTAAGGTCACCTCAATATAATCAATGCTCAGGTGGACATTCATAAGCAGGATTGACTGTATGCGTAGGGTAGCGAAGCTCGAAACTCTCGAAAGAGCCCCCAGATATGAATACAATCCTAGAAATATCTCTGGTGCTACCCAATTATGACTAGAGGTCATCCCAATCAATAACCACTCACACTGCCTCATGCTTAAATCCCTTGTAAGAGGAGAATCCTAAGAAACACTAATTATATAAAGGAATTTCACTATCTCACTTGGACAGACACATAAATGTTTTGTTTAGTGGTCTTGGAGAATTTACTCACAATGAACTATTCCAAGACCCTAAAACCTAATCTTGTTGGTGCACCCTATAAAAGAAAGAGTGTAATTCATTTTATTATGCGTTGATTTTAATTGGCTTATTACTAAAAAAGGCAAATGATCGTGCAACTAATGATGTTATGACGCAACAAGAAGTAAAATTCACACCTAACAATCAATGCAAATGCACTGTGTCGAATGAAAAAGTGGGGTATGCTACTACGTGAAGTGCAAAATTTTCCTTCAAATGAAGATGCAATCATTCCTATATGAAAACCTGACTAATACTTCTCCAAGAAAACCTAATGCAAGTACCATGCAAAATGAAACAATGCATAATGATGCAAAAAAAAACAAATGTTTTTTGTATTTTTTGAATTGAAATGAGATAATAAAGCAAAAGTATGACTCTACAACCCCTAGACTTTGCAAGCACTATCAGACAGCACCCAAGAAAATCACTAAGGTAAAAGAGACTTAATGCACTAATCCCAAAACAAAAAATAGAAAATGAAATGACAAGAACATTCTCAAAAAATTCAAACTAAAAAGCGTCTCTAGTCAGAAACAGAGGTGTATACATACTCCAGAAGCATCCAAGAAGACTCAGCAATTATTCAAAATCACCCAGCAGCACTTAATCTTCCCCAAAAAGGAAAAACTCAAGGTATACGCGACTGTGTGCAAAAAACCCGCGTATATACGCGGATATCCCAGTAAAAACAGCGTGTACACGTGACTGTGAAGACAAAACTTGCATACAAGAAGAAAAGAGATAATAATAAAAAAGGTATACAGACACGCTGAGACAAAATTTACTCCTATCAGACACTACTAGGGAAACATGCCCCCAGACCCGACTCAGAAACAGAGAAATCAGAGCAATTCAAGAACATTGAATGCCGATAAAACCCCCAAAGGAAATGACTAGGAACTCCCCAGTATGGTCGCCAATTCTGTTACGGAGAAAACTTCCTATGGCTTGGGGTACCATAACAAACAGAGTAACTGTAGAAATCAATCCTTTCCCATATGCAAGAGAAACAAAACATCTAACACTAAAGGATCTTGAAACATACCTTATTCTGGATGGTTGATGTAGATCCCCATTGAGCTTTTCCACTCTCGCTTGTATTAGCAATTTGCTCTCTCAACATTCATTAAACAAGACAAGCATGCTATATAATGGTGTTAGACCTGCTCTAGCATATATAATCAATAACATATAAGCATTTAAAAGCATCCATGGATTCAATATTCATTTAAATATAAATTATTGGACAGGAAAAGATATTTCTATTAATATAAATCAGATATTACAATAGTGACAACCTCTGTCGACACGTCTGTGAACCGAAGAAACTGAGTCCTCCACATGGGCCTCCACCACTTCAATCCTCCATCTCTCGATAGCAATCTCACAAGCAAAGGAAAGCTTGGGAAGAAAACAAAGTGCTCCAAGGGACAAAGGGATGCAGACTCAAGTATAAGCTCAAGCAACAATGGACTATAGTTTTCTTGCTCTTCAATTCCTCCTCCTTCAATGTATCCAAAGGGTTCCTTATATAATGCTTTAGTGGGGTAATGGAAGGTCAAATCCGAGCGATCTCAAGGCATATGGAAGGCCAAGAGACAAGTGACTCGGATCCACATCAAGGAAAACTCCAAAACTATTTGGCCTTTTGCACACATACCGATGGACACGGGCTTGAGGGTCATCTCCGCGTATATACGCGAGAGTAGGTTTAAAAGTCGCATATGGAAAATAATGCATGTTTTTAGGGATGATCTTGGAAACATCAAAGGTACAAAAATGGTCCATGGGGTCCAAAGAGTCTGCAAAGGGACAGGGAAGGCCATAAATGTGTGATCCACCATGCATGGTAAAATCAACTGTAACACCACCAGTCAAAAGTGGTCCTTTGTTACCCCTCTGAATATGATCAGTATTGACAGTGTGAATCCCCAAACTACAATCAGTCACCGTATGGCCATAGGAATGACACCTTCTGCACCTAAATGGAACGTTTTCATAATCAAGCTTCTATGTGAAGTTCACCCCTCTCTAGGACAGCTATATATCTTCACCCAAACCTTCCCTAATATTGATATTCACCAGTATGTGAGCGACCCGACGGACTTTCATTACTTGAAGGATAAATTAGCTTCTTTGAAAGTACCCAAAATATTACCAATATTGATGAAGTGTTCCTCGGTCTAATAATTTCGCGGCAGCCCCAGAAGTCAAACCCAAATAGGTACCACATCCACTCTCTCCATGCTGGCATCAAAGGTTGGGATCCATGGTTTTAATAACACCGAGTTTTGTTCCATAAACCAATTTCTATCCAACACCCACTGCACATGCTCATGTCTAGTAAACTTTACAGCAAACCAACCTCGAGTGAGTCCTTCTAATTCCGGGGCCTCCCTGAGTGACTCTGACCAACTATCTTGCACCCAGTTGTCAATTATCTACACATATAAGTTCTTCCCTATCACCCACCCCACCACCAAGAATTTCGCCATATTCTCAATCTGTTCCCACTCAATATCATCCCCTCAGGCATAGTTGTATCCCTTCCACCTATTTTTAGTCCAATGTTTCTTCCTCTTTTTTACACCCTTATTTCCGCCATTAAAACCAGCAGCTAAGTTTCCATGCTTGCCTTCTCTAGGAGTACAATTGTTCCTTCCCCCCGAGAGATCCCCAATAGCAAAATGCCCAACCTCATTAACCTGTGGTTCTGCCCTCGAAACCCCATCACCGTGGATAGCCCCAATAGTTTCACCGCTTCCCACATTGACAAAAGAAACCAAGGGTTCACCATCTTTCAGACCACCTTCTCGAGCATCAATAACCCCGGAAACCCCAACCGGAGCAATACTGCCAGTGTTCACTCCCGATAACACAAATGGATCTTCCGACAGATTTACTATCAGTGGGGATGAAAAAAGGAAGATGGTGAGAGGTCCTCCACCACGACGTCTGGTTAGGATGTGGAATAATGGCCATCCTCCCAACTATTTCAAGCCTCCCCTTCAACTCGAAAAACCCCACCCAATGGGCTACTGAAAATACCCCCAACCGACTTATCAAGGAGTAATCAAGCAGCTCCTCGTCCTCCATCGCAGCTAACAATCATGGGGGGAAATAACCACCAATAAAAAATGCTCAAAATCAATCGTAAAATAGTGAAATTTCCTTGGCAACAAAAGTGATCCCATTTACCACCCACATGACCGAGCGAAGAAGCACCTACTCCTATCATGCCTTGGAACATAACCAAACTCCACCAAATGTTGACACTCCTCCAATTTGTCCTGCCATACCATCATCATTTTATCAGGATACGACATAGAAGCCAGAGGCCTGCACACTGGCCGAGACCGGCCTGGCAAACACTAGGTCCCCATCACTAATCCAGAAAAAACCCTAGCCGCCACAGTCAACCTCCCCTTCCATTATCAAAATCTATTGTCTCAAAGAGGGGATGATATTTTATCCAGAAGGACAGTGAAATATTTTGTTGAACAAAGACTTCTGTATAATTTTTGCATTTAAATGTTTTCAATTTATGCTTTATAGTGGTATTTTACTTCATTTGTTCATTGTCTTATTTGACCTTTAAATGAAATTCTTAATTCTGTCTTAGAGTTCTATTTAAATTGTAATTACTTTTGCATCTTTAAATTGTCATTTAAAGATCAATTGTCATTTTTATTTTTCTTGACATTAGATAGAAGGTTTTATTGTAACTAGTTATGATTGAAATATGTTGTGTCGTGTTACTAACGTGTCTTTTAAAATTATAATATATGATTATGTGCAAGATTATGGGATGTTTTTCATATGTTTTCAATTTTCATATGTTTTCAATTTTCATATGTTCTATCTGCAAAATGCAATTTGAATTAATATCTCAATTGTTTTTATTCTTTTTTTTTAATTAGGATGAATTTTTTTTAAAAATTTGAATGATTTCAGTTTAGTTTAAAAGGGATTTCTAAGTTATTTAAAGATCTATGTTTTGTTTATGAGATTATTCTTATTTTAGGAATAAAATAGTTTTTTTTTCTTTTTCAAAGCAAGAGTAAACTCACAGTGTTAAGTTTAGTGAGCTCTTGGCCAAGATAGTAAATTTGTTTGGGATAGATAGTTTATTTGTGATTGTTAGAATAATCCGTCGGGATTATTGTAAATAAATAATAAATAGGAATATGAATAGATAGGAAGGTGAAAAGGCTGGTTCTCAACCGCCATTGTAATGTATAAATATTTGCTTTGGTAAGGGAATAATATCAATCGAGAGTTATTACCAACAAGTGGTATCAGAGCAGGGCTGTCTGCCATAACTCCTGCTGCATTTCTGTCCATTGTCATTATGCTTGCCAGTCCATTGCCAGACTACTCCATCAGTCTGCCAGTGGCATGAGAAATCCAGTCTCTGCGTGCATGCAATACCTAACCCTAATCCTGAGTTATTCTTCTGCTGCGTTTTCATGAGGGAGTTATCTCTAATTTCTATGGGCTCTCTTCTGGTGGGCTGCGACCTGCTACACAGGTCTGCGTTGTGCTGGAGTTTATGCTTGCAGATGTATTTATGTAATATTGAGAGTCGTGGCCTTCAAATGTGAGCGACCTCCCTTTGTTGTACTAGAAACCCTAATTTTTTCTGCATAGAGACCCTTTTCAATTGAAATCAACAGTTTGCTTGCCAGACCGCCATTGAATCTCCTGCAACCTCTACATCCATCTCATCTCCCTCGCAGGAGCTTACTGGGCTCGTGTGACATTGAATGAGAAATATTTACAAGAAGCTATTGAATGTTCTTGGGAAACTCCAAATGTTCCTCCCTCTGCTTCCCCGTTCAGTGGTATAGATGCGTTGAAGACTGATATATCAGTCTCAATATTCTGCAGTCACATAATATATATATGATATATCAGTCTGAATTGTAATTTTCTGCTGTGACTTTGTATTTATAATGCTTGCTGCGTGGAGATGTGAAGATTGCTGCGTGGAGATGTGAAGGCTGTGCGTGGAGCCTGCATCTATTTTTGTGCTGCGACCTGCCTGGAGGAGACTGCGTGGAGGAGACCGGCGTGAAGCTTGAGCCTGAGAATCGTTGAAGTGTTGATAGACTATGTGAAGACTGAAGAATGCATTGATAGACTGCGTGGAGAGCCTGAAGAGCCCGCGTTGTGTATGCTGCGTGAAGAGACCTGTGTGAAGCCTGAAGAGCCGGCGTTGTGTATGCTGCGTGAAGAGCCCGAGCTGTAATGCTGTGGAGAAGAAACTATGTTGTGAAGCCTGAATGGTGAAGGTCGTGAATGGTGAAAGCTGTGCGCACAATTAGAGACTGCGAATCATTTTGATATATTGTGATTTTTGATATATTGTGATATATTGTGATATGTTTTTTTGGGGAATGCACAAATCCTAGACTGTTTTTTGTAGACTGCGCACTATTGTATCACTATTGGAGACTGCCTATTTATCAAAGCGACTTGCTGTTGATAAATGGGGTAGGATTGGTGGCTGCGTTGAAGAGAGTCTGGTGACTATTTTGAAGGTTGCGTTCTACTTGAAGGCTGCCTTGGTTTTATTTTATTGATTGATATAAAAATTGAAGACAGACTAATATATATGCTAAGTATATATACTGCTTGGAAACTTTTATATGTTGCTGGTGTTTTGCGCTGTGTAAATCTAGACTGCTAAAAACCTATTGAAGACTGTGTTGTATGCTGAAAACCTATTGAAGACTGTGTTGTATGCTGAAGACTGCGTTGAAGACAGCTGAAGATTGTGTTTTATGTTGAATAATAACACATATTGCTAGTGACTGATGTATTTTGTATTAAAGAAGCCTATGTATGACTGATATATTCTGATTTCTTCTCCCTGAAATTGCTGTGAATTGAAGCTGCGATACTGTTATTGTATCTCTTTAAAATCTGAAGTTGAGATTGTAAATCACCTTGGAAGAGACTGTAGACCTGCAAGGTTATTGTTTTTCCTTTTATCTCATTCTCTTTGTCATATCAAGTTCATTATTGTAATAGTTGTAAAGATGCTCTCTTTGGCATCTAGTATTGGTGCTGCCCTAGCTGGCAAAGACCAATCCAAAGACCCTTCCAAGGGAGATTGCAGCAAAGAGAGAGGACAAGGAAGAAGAAATTTCAGAGGCAGAGGGGGCAGAAGCAAAAGATCAGATTTGCAATGCAAGCGTTGCGGAAAGACTAGGCACATGTCAGATCAGTGTTGGGCTTCG
>LPNX010801661.1:308245-340414 GCA_001517045.1 Pseudotsuga menziesii | reverse complement strand
TACCTTACAACAACTAGACCAGATATTTCTTATGTTGTTGGCATACTTTCAAGGTTCATGCATAAACCTTGTGAAGGACACTAGTCAGCTGCAAAGAGGGTTCTCAGATACTTGAAGGGGACTCAAGACGTTGGACTCAAGTACTCTAAAGTGGATCACTTCAAACTTATTGGGTACTCAGACTTAGACTTTGATGGCGATAAGGAGACAGGAGTATCAACTTCTGGATACACTATGAGTCTTGGATCAGCAGCTATTTCATGGAGATCACGCAAACAGTCAGTTCCAGCAGATTCAACAACAGAAGCAGAATATGTGGCTGCAGCTGAAGCAACGAAAGAAATAATATGGCTCAGGAAGATACTTGAAGATTTGCAAGAAAAACAAGAGAATTCCACTCCATTGTTGGTCGACAATACTTCTGAAATCAAGCTGGCTAAGAATCCTAGATTCCATGATCGAACCAAACACATCAACACAAAGTATCATTTGATTCGACATCATGTAGAGGCCAAGACAGTCCATCTTTGATATTGTTCCACAAATGATCAAATTGCAGACATCTTCACCAAAGCGCTTGGACGAGAAAAGTTTGAAAGATTCAGAAACATGCTCGGACTTACGAACACCCCTTCAGATTAAGAGGGGGATTGTTAGAATAATCCGCCGGGATTATTGTAAATAAATAATAAATAGGAATATTAATAGATAGGAAGGTGAAAAGGCTGGTTCTCAACCGCCATTGTAATGTATAAATATTTGCTTTGGTAAGGGAATAATATCAATCGGGAGTTATTACCAATAGTGATATACTTTTCAGTAATTAGTTTTAATTATAATTTTAGATGTGTATCATTTAGATTAATAATTTAAACAACATGGGCGACAAGTGCGGGAGGGATCATTTTTTAACTTGGAGGAAAAATAGTCAATACCTTTGCTTGGGGTCTCAGAATTAAATGAAATAATAAGGCAGAATGGATGGCACTATGCCTACGTCTCAAATTAATTTCTATGTTAAACATATCAAAGTTGATGGTATTTAGAGACTCCAGGAAAGTGATACAGAATATGAGGTTTGGGTATAATAAGGGAACCTACAGATGTAAGAGGATATACAATAGAATATCACATCTCAACAAACCTCTAGAGGTTTCCTTCTTCCATGTTTTGCAGGAGAACAATGGATTCACTAACGAGCTAGCAAATCAAGGGGCAAGGATAGCACAAGGATTGGTGTCTTATGTAAATGGAGAAAAGATGGTTAAACATGTTCCATGACCCATTTTGTTTCTCGATCCTAAGCCATTTCTCTCTTATTACTTGGTTGACACTTAAGTGGATAATCAGGACTCCCCACTCATCGCGTTGGGGAACACATGGGCATTTGCATGGTGGGTTCCTCCCCCTTTCCCTTGAATGTCTGAACATTGAAGGCCCATTTAATTCTCTTGTACTATCTAATCTTGAAGGAGGATATCTCACAAATGATATGAAAGGTCCGGTAGATATGCAGAGTAGAGGTATCCCGAGACCCATTCTCATTCAGTCGATGGAGGTTTCTACGAAGAGTGGGTTTCAGGAAGGAGGTTTGGCGAATCGGGGTATTTGGGAGTTGTTTGGAGATCTCCCCTTTTGGTCTTCGGGCATTGGTTCTTCTCGGGAAATGGCAAAGGAAACATTGGAGGGTTGGGCAAACTATTTCACCAACATAAAGAATGACATCAAGGATTTTAAAGTGTATATGTACAAGATCTTTGAAGTTGTTTGCAAAGGGGTTTGGGTGAATAGGGAGACAACATCAAATATCAAACACATATCGAGGAAGCTCTCATTCTACGATTCTAGGATCAATGACTTGGAAAAGAACCTGAAGGAACTAATGGGCACAATTGATGTTATTAAAGAAGAAATTCTAAAAATGGTGAAGATGTCTCAATGAAGTCACTGTTAAGCGTCCCTAGATGATGGCATTTCGTCCAATGGAAGAAACCTCTGTCATGTAGTCAGTTTATGGTTTTCTAGGAAAGAAGAAGTAAAAGTAATGGTTTTCCTCCAAGTTGTTAAATGTTTTTTTTTTCATTTTTTTAAACCAACAGTTTATAAGGGTATATCCCTCTTATGTTATTGCAAATTCTAGGAAGCAAATTTGGATTTTTTGTAAAACCAATATAGTTTTTGTTTTAGTCTTCTCCTCTCAGACAGATACTAATTGTAGATTTTATTAAGTTTATAAAGTTCATATATTTTGTTTACGATTTAATTTAATAGTTTCTATTAAAAAATTATTGCTTTGGAAACTTGCATAAATCTGTATATTTGTATCTAATATTTAATATTTTTAGTTTCTTCTATGTTTTTTGTGTACATCTTTTATATTGTTTATGTAATTAGTTAGGTTAGTTATTTGGTTTTCTATATCTTTCCTCTTATAGGAAAGATCTCCTATTGGCTAACCAAAGTATTAAACATGATAGGGACAACCATTCCAACAACTTGGGTCTTGCTCTAAGGACCTCAGACAAGGTTGTTTCCTTCTTGTTGACAAGGACGTCAGAAACAATCATCAACATGTTGAAAGAAGTATTAGACATTTATAGGTTTGAAGCGAATCCAAACTACTCATGGATTGGGCTACAGGAAATTGTCAAATCACTAATTTAATCCTTGAGCCAATTATGGACAATGTACTAGAGAAAAATTCTCATTTTGATCAAATCTCTTTTACTCATATCTATAGGGAATTTAATCATAAAGTTGATCAACTTTCTAAATAAGCATTGGGCTTGCAAGCATGCATATTGATCGAGCACAGTTCAAGGACAATATTGCCTAAGGAGTTCAAAAACCTCTTTTTTTATGAAGCTTTTTTATATTTCTGTTTAGACCAGGAGTAATGAATGTAGTCATATGTAACACTAATGGGAAGTTGATGTATGTTTTATAATGTATTTTGGTTATCAATTTTTTTATGGTTTTCTTGAAAGGTAGTTGCTATAAGTAAGTAGCTTTTTCTCAGCGTAGAAATTGAGCTAAGAAGCTTGAAAAGTGTATTTTAATTTTCATTTAAATATCAAATAAAAAAAATCACGGAAAAAAAAACTAAATATAAATAATTTTATATATATAAAGAGAGATATAGAAACATTCCCATAAAAAACAAAATACAAAAAACTTTTGGCCGTCACTTATGCCAATAATTATTCTTGTACTCTTAAGTTAATGCTAAAGGTAAATGAAGAAGAACTATGTGCAAAAAAATATGGTTATGTAATTTCTTAAATCATTCTTAACCTGTAAAATATCTAAGAGCTCTCCATGAATTATTTTGAAAAAGAGTATGAGAATTTTCCTCTTTAACCCAACAACCAAGTGTATAGACTTCACAATTAAGTGAAAAAATATAAGGCAACATACAAGTATATATATTACTACTTGAAATACACAATTAATAATATCCACACAAAATAATAAATAAATAAAATCTATTGAATAATTTAAGACTTTAGTCAAAAGTTGGTTTTAATCTAACCTTTATACTTACTATTGGAACTTTTCTCTTTGAGGTTTAAATTATTTTTTATGCAACAAAAGTATATTTATATTAGCAGAGCTCTTCCACTTAATTTTATTATGCGTATATGATTATAATATAGTAAATATATTTACATCATAAAATAGATCAATCATGTATATATACTCACTCAACATCATATTCTTATTTTTATTTTTCATGGAAAAAATTCGTAAATATTTATATTCACATTTTACAGATGGCTCTAAAGTCCATTTACACAAAAAAACCAACCTTATAACTGGTAATTCAATCAAAAGCACTGATGCTTCACAGATCGAGCATAAACTTCTCAAAACTAAAACAATTATACAGTCTACAAATGTTTTCAAACTTAAGTAAACCCAATCAGTTGATCTAGAATCAACAACATTAAAGTTTATCAAAACAGTGCTTCCTCAAAGGAAAACAACATTAAACCCAAAAGAAAAACAGTTCATCCTCAAAACAGAATACAGATTTGCAATCTGCATATTGGACTCATCAGTCCCATATATCAAAATTGAAATTATTTCCAATTACTTCCTCAATCAACAACAAAAATATCTTCATTCAGCATAATGGAATCAGCAGTCCCAAATTCTTGATCAAAAAATCTAAAAGGTTTCCACAACATCTACATGATACTCCGTTATGGACCAATAGCCCTCCAGAATCATCCCTCCAGCTTTTGCCAAAACATCTGCATAAGTATTTCTTTCCCGATATATATGTTTGAGCACCACATAATCAAAACTGTCAGTAAGTCTATTCACTTCCTGAAGAATCATGGGTAAATCTAAATTCATTAATATGAACTTACAAGATGCCCAGTTAATAACTAACTGAGAATCACCGAAAATCTGAATTTTAGTTAAAGAGTTCCTCCTAGCTAGAAAGAGAAGTAGCTTTAAAGCATAAAGTTCTGCATAATTATTAGTACTCAAACCTAAACCTGCTTTAAAAGAGAAGTATGCTCATCTGTGATATACAACATGCCCCCAGCTCCACAAATTTTAGGATCCCCAGCTGCAGAACCGTCAAAAAAACCCCATGCAAAGGATTTGTCAATAACTCCCACAAAAATAGATCTTAGTTTTACCACTGCATTCTTCTACGGGAGAGACATCATCATACCAAGACTGAAACTTGAAACCTGAGCTGGTGTCAAAGTTAGATCTTCAAAACAAGACAGATTCCTGGCTTTCCAAATGAACCATAAGACAATGACAGGTAAAGATTTAATATGAGCAACCTCCAAGTTTAAACACCATAATTTCAAACATTCTGACACAGATTCCCCACTCCAAAGATTATTGAATTTTAATTTGTCCTCAATGATTAACCAAACACTCTAAGTAAAGGAACAATCCACCCCAAGATGAAAATTGGATTCAACATCCATTTTGCACAAAAAGCATCTGCCAGGTCCTTCTCTACCTTTCTTAACAAGCACAACCCATGTCAAAGCTTTATCAGATAATATAAACCAACAGAAAATTTTGGTCTTGAATGGACACTTAAGTTTCCATAGAACTCTCCACCACCAGGAATATTCCACCTCCCTGTCCAACATTAACTGTGCATAACCATCTTTTGGTAAATAATGATCAGATTTGGATAGGTTCCATACCAGAACATCATCTTCATTAGATATCCTCACATGACTAGCTTTAAGAATAGCTATATATCCATTCCACGCTGTTGTTAACCACTGCTGAATCCTTAGACAAGTCAAACCAGGTATTCCAATATCTTTTAAGAAAAAAAACCCAACCAAATGTAATTTTTCAATCACATAAGGAGGCAAGATATGTCTCCATTTACAACCTACCCAAGGATCCACCCCAAGACGAACAGCAGATCCATTCTCAATATTCCATACCAGAAAATTTCCAATTATATCAAAAGCCCAAAGAACAACTTTCCAGCATATTGATATACATATTTTCTTCTTAACAAGAGATCTAATCCATTCCAGGATGGTCAATGGATGGATATATTTCTGAACAGCTATTTTTACCCAAAGAGCTGATCCATGTATGATATTTCATACATTCTTAGCTACAAGGGCTTTAGCAAAAACAGCAGGCACTTTCAGTCCCCAACCACACATAAACTTTGGACTTGCCAAAGACTTCCACGATGTCCACGGTAAACCAAAAGAATTCTTATTTCTAGACCATAGAAATTTGAAACATAACTTTCTAATTTTCTCAATAATCCCAACCGGTATCTAGAAATGCATCCAGTCTAAAATGGGCCTTCTAAAGAAAATAATTAAAAAAAGCCACATCACACTACAAATATGCAATGTCAGATTAAATCTAATGAAAGTCAACCTAAATCGTCTCATTAATGGTAGTTGACAACTATATTGAGTTAATGTAGAGTTAAGAGATATTGGTCAAAAATATTAATGAAATATTTAGATTCTTGTGCACACATAATAAATGATATGAAACTTTTGAATATATATATATATATATATATATATATATATATATATATATATATATATATATATATATATATATATATATATATATATATATATATATATATATATATATTTAAATGAATAGACCACTACTTTTTATATATTTAATAAATGTAAAACTCAAATATATTCATTTATAATGAAAAATATAATTATAATACTATTAAAAAAATAAAAAAATCACTATTATTTTTTTAAATAATTTTATATTAATTCATATAAAAAATATTACATCACATAAAATTAAAAACAATAAACTATGTATATTCATATTATTTTTTATATTAATAGAAAAAAAATTGTGGTTTAATGGCTAGGTAGGTAAGAGAGAAAAAAAGTAAAATCAAATTTTATTATAATTTTAGTAACATTAAAAATAGTTTTTATTTTTTATTTTGTTTGTATTTAAATGTTTTATTTATTTTTGGATGTAATAATTAAATATATTTATTTTTTAAATATTATTTAATAATATTAAAAATACTAAATATCTTTTATTTAGTATTTCAAGATAAGTCTATTTAAATTAAATATTATTTAGCTTTCTTTTTAAAAAAATGATTAATAAATGTTTTTAGTATTTCAAAATGCTTCCACTACAATTTTAATTAATGCAAAGGTTATGTTTTAGAGGAGTTGGAAGTAGTGATCAAATAAAATATTCTATATTTATTAGTTAAAGTTTATTTATCTTATTTCGAGGTGATCTTTTCAAGAACTTAACCAAGGTGAGGTTGATATGGAGTTAGCTATTGTCAAATAAAAATATGACACATAAGCATTATGTGTCCAACTCAACCATAATGGTTGACCAAAGATATTGAAATTCTATTGATTTAAAAATTCAACTCAATCCAGTTCATCCATGGCACAGTTTTTTATAAGGCCCATTTTAGACCCCAAATTTCCTCTAATGATCAGAATCAGCTTACTTCCCTTGGATAGATAGCGAAAGCTCCAGTTTTTAATCCTTTTTTCCACTTTAATGATCAACCAGTCCCAATCCTTCAATAGATATCTGCAAGGTTTAAGATAAAACCCAAGGTACTTCATGCCATTCTCAATTTTTTCAACAAAAAATGAAAATATATTTTGTAAAGTAATAACCTCTTATTCTTCCAAACAAGAAGAATATAAAGAAGATTTATCATCATTGATCTTCATCCATGATGCCTTACAAAAGATCATTAATATCTCATACAAAGTAGAGAGAGATTGCTCAGAGCCATCATTAACCATAACAATGTCATCCACAAACAGAACATGAGTTAAGACAATATCATTACCAAATGATATACCATGATAAATCCCACAATCTTTGGCAAAAAGAAGAGCCCTACCTAGACCTTCAACAACAATAAAAAACAATAATAGTGCTAAGGGACAACCTTGCCTAAGTCCCCTTCCAGATTTGAAAAAAGTTGTTGCAACTCCATTGATGAGTAAAGAAAAAGATACAGAAGAAAGACTACTCATTACCCAAGAGATGAAATTCCTTGCAAAACCCATTTTTGAGAGAATGACCCACAAATAGGTCCAACTGACTCGATCATATGCTTTTGATAAATATATTTTTATCATCACAGACTTTAATCCTTTACTATGAATGGTATGCATTCCTTCCTGAATAACCCCAACAACATCATCAATCTATCTACTCGGTAAGAAGCCAAACTATTCTCCAAATATACATCTACTCGGAACCTTTCTGATCCGAATAGAGATGATCTTACCCATAATATTGTAAATATAATTGCATAAGGAAATAGGCCTGAAATCCTCAAAAGAAATAGGATGGTCATTCTTAGGAATCAAAGCTATAAAAGTAGAATTGAATACTGCACGAATTTTACCACTTATCCGAGAAAGCTCAATAACTCACAGGAGATCCTCACCCAGAACATCAAATAGACATCTATAAACCTCTACAGGAATCCCGTCTTGCCCCGGGCTCTTATCATTTTTACTAATGGATAGGATTAACTGAATTTCTTGCAAAGTGACAGATTTCATAAGATCATTATTATCATCCACAGAGATAGATGTAGGAAAACAACCAGCACTCTATACAATTTCAGGAAGATAAAGATCTGCTTCTTCCTGAAATAGAGACTCAAAATGATGCACCCCTGCCCCAGCAATATCCTCAAAACCTTCAACTAAATTACCATTATCATCTTCAATTTTCCAAATAGAGTTTAGATTTTTCCTATAAGCAGCAAATTTATGGGAAAAAGGTGTGTTATCATCTCCACATAACAACCATAACGCCCTACTTTTCTATCAAGCCTCCTTTTCCCGATCACATAAAATAGTTCTCTTTCGGGTTTCTAGCTCAACCATAGAAAAAATTTCCTCTTCCGTATTGAAACCAAAACCCATCTTATTAAGATTCTCCTTCATAGCAGATTCAATATCAACTAAATCCTTAATGTCCTAAGCTTTTTTCTTCACCGACCAAGAAATAAACACCTCTTTTAACCGTTTAAGGTTCACAGCAAACTGAGATGCAGGGGATACCTCTGAACAGGCCTCATATACTACCCAAGATGCTTTTAATAAAGATACCAGCTCATTGTTGGCTAACCAACAAGCATTAAACTTGAAGGGATAGCGGGCCTTAAGATTGCTAGTCATAATTTGTAAATAAACAGGTTGATGGTCAGAATCTCCTCCACACCCAATCCACTGTTTAAAGATAAAATCACTGTCCAAAAAATCGGCCGAAATGAGTAATCGGTCCAATCTTTTACACATGCTCTCAGGCCCAACTCGTCAATTAGATCAAGTTGGAAGTGAAACCATAGGAACTATATCCACTAGACCAAGTCCTTCCAAATGATTAATAAAGAAATCAGTTAATACATTCACACAAGCTTAAATAAACTTTTATACATATTCACTTAACATCATACTTTTATATATGACTTTAAATAAACTTCCATGCATATTCAATGAATAAATAAATATGATCTATATATTAATTAAATTATTTAGTAATTTTGATTTAATTTTTTAACCACCCACATAATGTGTGGTTGGATCATATTGATAGGGATCAAGTGGTTGAGAGATAATGATGGAAAGGAAGACATTTTGGAATTCTTTTTATTCATCATATTATTTTAGTTAAATGGGTTCAACTCTAAGTTATCGATGCTTAACTATATGTTATGTTATCCATTTATCAATTATAGGTTTTTTGTTTTTATCTTACATTCTTTTAGTTATCTACTATGAACTCTCACTTATCCATTAATCAGTTATGAGTTATCCATGCATGGCTACTAATTATCTATTCATCACCTACCAATTATATATATATATAATTGTTTATTTCAAATTTTGAACGACTACCGTAAAATCAATCTAGAGAACGCCCTTGGCTCATTTTCGTATATAAAAAAGCATAGACCTTAGTCCACCCCAAATTTCAAATAAAAATATCTATCAACATAATTAAACAACAATTATATATATATTTAATATATATAAAATATTGTACTTCATTATTTCATTTATTACATCTGTAGTTCACTCCAAAAATTATCCTAACTCAGATACTTTAAAAATAATTATTACCAATGAATTCTACACCCAAAATTTTACTATTCAAGTTCAATACATGAAAAAATTATGTTTCCCACGTAAACTTTACCATTTCATTTGGCAACCGACCAACAACTAAAGACACTTGGTAAAACCCGTAACTGATTCTAGCGAGCAAGAAAGGAAAGTCCAAGCCAACCCTCGCACATGAGAAATAAAAGAGACCACTCGCTTCCCTGAAACTAGTTATAAAAACAAAACAAAACAAAAAAAATTAAATCGTCGATTGACTAGTCTTTATATATATGTGTATGTATGGATGGATGGGGCTATGGATACGGCTGTGTACTTAAATATATATATAAGAAAAAAATTTGATACCAGTCATAGTATAACATAGTACCCAACATAATAAACCCAGACCATACAATTAATGATGATAAATTAAATAAACATCATAACATGCTTATAAAAAGAAAAAAACACCTAAAACATATTAAAGGGATATTTTATATTTAAATAAAAAGTATAAATATGTCTCAAACTATCATCATAATAAATGAAGCTATGAAACTTTTATTTTTAATAACACTGTGAAATTTATTCTAAATTTCTATATATATTTATGAGATCACCCGTTTGTACGTTGGTATAATTAACATGAAGGGAAAAAAACGCTATAAGTTGGCGTAACACAAACAAAAAGAATATAAGTTACATAATGGATCAACATTAATCAAGTATTAGTCACTTAAATAAGTGGTGATTTGATGCAGCCGAAACAAGATATTAGAAAATCTGAAAAACCTGTGTTGCTCATTGTTGGTGAAGACGTTTCGAAGAATGATATTATTCTGATGAATGCCCTTACATTGGTTGGTCGTTTTGGTGATCATAAGTTTAGCCCGACGAGTGTTAAGCAGTGGCTCTCTGCTACCTGGAAGGAGGTTGTTTCCACTTTCCATGAGGTGTTCGTGCTTCCACGAGGATGGATTGATTTTAAATTCCATGATGCTTTGGATTCGGTTGTTGTTCTCTCCGTCTCTTGGTGGTGGGAGGGCTCTGGTCTAATGTTGAAACGGTGGATGCCCTTGTCCGACTCGTGTGTTGAAAGGTATGATACTTTGTCGATTTTGGTGAAACTACCTAACCTTCCGTTTGAATTCTGATCATTAGAATTTTTCAAACTAGTGCGGAATACCTTGGGGACGTTTTTAGAGTCGGATTTATCTTATCTTAAGTCCGGGGTTCGTTGCCTGGGGAAAGTTCTTGTTCTAATTGATTTGCGAAATGGATTAGTAGCCAATTTATTGATTAAAAGAGGAGATACTTTGTTTAGTCAACCTCTAGATTACTTAGGGGTACCCTTTCATTGTAATAGGTGTCATGGTCATGGGAATGTTGTATCTTAGTATAGTCTTTCTTTTCATAAAAAACGGGGCTCCGTTTCAAAGCCAAAATCTGTCTGGTGGGTTAAGAAAGATGTGGGTTTGTCTGAGTTTAATTTTGGGGATTTCTTGGGTAAAGCTTTGGAGGTTTCTTCGCCTGTTGCTTCTAGTATCTCGATTGAATTGGGGATGGAGCTTGATGGTCAGGTTTTAGATGTGGATGCTCTTAAACCTCTTCTTTTGACAGCTTTATCTGACTATGATAAGGGTTCTTATCCTCTGTTTAAAGATTTAAATAAAACTTTTGGATCTTTTTTGGAGGCTGTTTCTTCTAAAGAGTTTATTCCGTCTGAATCATCCCTAATGTGATTAGGGTTTGTGTCGCTAGTAAAATTTATTTCGGTTAAATATTCTGGGTATTTTCTCAGGTCTAGCTCCAAATTTTCAGTGGACTCATTGGGGGTTAAGGCTGGTGATAGTTGTCTTCCTAGGTTTTCTTCTTCCTGTCAAGGGCCTCGTATACACCCGTCTACTGTGGAACCTGTCTGTTCGTTTGATCATCAATCTGCGACACTTAGAGCAGTGTATGCCCTTTCTCTGGTTTTATCATGATTGTGTCGACTCTCAATTGTCAGGAGTTAGATAGTTTGCCTAAAAAACTAGCAATGCGTAGGTTGGTAGATGATCAACATATTGATGTTTTATTTCTCCAAGAAAGCATGGGTGATGGACAAATTCTTGCTGGGTATATGGAATCTTTACTTAAAGGACGGGGTTATGTATCGCTGGATGTAAAGGGAAAATCTGGTGGTCTTCTTTTGGGTTGGCGGTTGCGACATTTCCAGTTTTTAAGTGCTTGGGCGGTGGAATTTGGATTGTGTGCTTCTCTATATTCCATAGAAATTAAAAAGGATCTTTGTTTTGTGAATGTGTATGGCCCCTATATGGATAGGGAAAGGTATTGGAATAACTTTTTTTTGTTGGACTATCTTAAGAATTCTAGGTCGATTCTTGGTGGGGATTTGAATTTCTCTTTGGGTTTCTCATAAATATGGGGTGATAGGGATAGAGTGGATCATTTATCTAATTTTTTCTCTGTGAAATTGGATGGCTTTGGTCTAGTGGATATTGCTCTAACTGTTTTAGTCCCTACTTGGTCTAACAGAAGAGTTGGTAGTGAGAATATTTGTAAAAGATTGGATAGAATGCTTGTATCTGGCGATCTACTGGCTTTAGACCTCCATCTCAGACAATGGGTAGGTTGTGGTGGGGATTCGGATCATCATCCGGTTTTTCTAAAGATTCTAACTTGTGATATAAAACCTCGTAATCCCTTCAAATTTAATGCTCACTGGTTATTAAATGAGGATTTTGTTTCTTTACTAAAAGCTTCATGGACTGTTTATGTGGACAACTCGTTGGTGTCAGTTGCTTCGCACTTTGCTGCCAATCTTAAGCATATCAAAGATGTGTCTATATCATGGTATGTAAAGAAAAAGCTCAGGAGTCTAAGGATTTAGTGGAGATTGAGTTTCTGTTAGTTTATTTTAATAAATCGAGGTTTGGTTTTTCTTCTAAGGTGGACAAGATTTCTCTAGTTGAGTTGGAGTCGCGCAAAAGAAAAATCATTTTAGATCGTGAACAAGAGGCTAGACAGAAAAGTAGGGCCATTTGGCTCTTTTGTGGGGATGATAATACTTCTTTCTTCCATAAGTTTGCTAATCACAGAAATAATATAAATTCTATTTGGAAAATTGTGGATGATGATGGTCACTTAGTGGAAGGCTTTGATTCTATTGCTAAGGCTGGTGTACACCATTTTTGAGACTTTGTTTCAGGAGGATAATCATCGTCTCCCTGATATTATGAAGATATATGGGCATTTTCCTACTTCTATTACTGATGAGGAGAATGAAGACCTTATGATACCCGTTACTTTGGTTGAGATTCAATTTATCTTAGCTTTAAGAAAAAATGACAAGAGTACGAGTCCGGATGGGATACCTGTGGAGGTATACAGGGATCTCTTTGATGTTTTAGGTCTGGACTTATTAAGGGTTGTTGATGATTCTTGGAAGTGTGGCAAAATACCTATTGTTTTCAATTCTACTCTTATTGCCTTGATTCCTAAGATTGATCATCCTAAATCTTTTGAAGATTTTAGGCCAATCTCATTATGCAATTTCATTTATGAAATCATTGGTAAGATTATCTCTATGTGTATCAGGAAGGTTCTTGGTAGGTATATATCTAGTGAACAGTTTGGTTTCATGCCTGGAAGACATATTCATGATGTTGTTGGGGTTATCTAGGAAGGTATTCATACCATTTGTAGTAAAAGTCTAAAGTCTGTGGTTTTAAAAATTGATTTGTCTAAAGCCTATGACAGGGTTAATTGGACCTTTTTTTAGGGTAATTCTTTCTAAAATGGGGTTTGTTGTACCTTTCATCACCAGGATTATGAGTAGTCTTACTTATGTTTCATTTTCCTTATTCGTTAATGGAGCAGCTTCTTCCTTCTTTAGATCTGGTCGGGGGCTCATATATGGATGCACTCTTGCCTCGATGCCTTTTCTCATTGTAGTTGAAGGTTTGTGTAGGGCTTTACTTACAGAAAAAGATTGTGGTGATTTTCATGGCATTTCTTTTGGTAATGACATTTCATTAACCCATGTTCTATTTGTAGATGATATTGTCATGGTTTATGATGGTTCTGAGCAATCGTTACAAACCCTGTATGAGGTTTTGCTAATCTTTTGTAAGGCATATGGGATGATGATAAATGAAGATAAATACTCTTTATTGCACTATGGGCTGGATGATTCTGAGTTAATTTCTTTAAAGAATATTTTTTCTTTTTATGTTGTTAAACTTGAGGTTGGCTTGAAGTATCTTGGTTTTCATCTTAAACCATGCAGATACCTTATGAAGGATTGGGACTTGCTGGTAGCTAAAGTGGAAAAGAGAATTAAAAATTGGAGTTTTCGACGGTTGTCTAAGGGAGGTAAGCTTACTCTGGTCAAAACTGTTTTAGAGGCTATTCTAGTCTTTTGGATGCATTTCTAGATCCCCTTGGGAATTACTGAAATATGAAGTTATGCTTCAAATTTTTATGGTCAGAGAATTCTGACTCTTCTAGATTACCCTGGACATCTTGGAAAGCTTTAGATTGCCCCAAATTTTTGGGAGGATGGGGGTTGAAGATACTTGTTGTTTTTGCTAAATCTCTTGCTGCTAAGAGTGTTTGGAACCTTATTAATGGTTCAGGTCTTTGGGTGAATATAGACATTCATAAATATGTCCATTCGTTATCTTT
Source organism: Pseudotsuga menziesii (assembly GCA_001517045.1). NCBI lineage: Eukaryota > Viridiplantae > Streptophyta > Pinopsida > Pinales > Pinaceae > Pseudotsuga > Pseudotsuga menziesii. Next base: position 326,108 of record LPNX010801661.1, on the reverse strand, counting down.
ATTGGATTGGATTAGAGTTGATGTTAAAAAGAAAAGATGTATTTCTATTTGTTGGAAAGTCGTCCTTTGGTCTTTTGATCTTATTGGAAACTATCTTGTCTGGAAGGTTGGGAATGGTGCATATGTTAGACTTGGCTTGGATCCATGGGTTGGTTGTAAATGGAGACACCTTTTACCATCCTGTTTGATTGATAAACTTCACTCTGTTGGAATTTATTTCCTTAAAGACATTGGTTGTCCTGGTGTGTCTCTTTTGTTGGAGCAAGGATGGCTTTCGGCTGATTTGATTGGCTTAGTGGACGAGCGGGATGTTACTTGTTGGAATGGTTATCTGGCTATTTTAAAAGATATTCATGTTAGGTTATCAAGTGATGTTGATATTCTGATCTGGAAGCAGTCAAAATCTGGGAAGTATTCTCCAAATGTTGGATATCTTCAGTTAGTTCTGGACATAAAGGAGATGGAATTTTCTAGGTGGTGGAAGGTCCTTTGGAAGTTCAAATGTCCCCTCATGGAAAAAATATTTTGCTGATTTTTATTATCTAATAAGGCTTTAACATGGGATGTTATTTGCAGAAAGGGCAAGGAAGGACCATGGAGATGTTACTTATGCAAAATGGATTCAAAGTCTAACTTTCATTTGGGTGTGGATTGTTCCTTTTCCAAAAGTGTTTGGTTTGAACTTGAGTCCAAGTTATAGCTAAAAAATTTATGGAATGGAAACTCGGTGATCTCTTGTCTGAAGAATTGGTGTCTTAATGGGGAAGTGAAACACATCAGGTCTTTACCTGTAATTGTGTTATGGTTCATATGGAAGGCAAGAAACCTGAATTGTTTTGATGATTATTTGTTATCACCTTCTCAAGTTTCATCTCTTTGTTTGGGTTTGTTGAGTTCTTTTCCTCAAGATAAAATTGTGGTTAGAATAAGACCTATTGTAGAGGAAGTTATTGACAAATCTCTTCCTTGGGGATATTTTGATGGATCGGCAGCAGGAGATCCAAAAATCTATAGAGCAGGTGGCTTGCTTTTGATTTCTGATGATCATTTTTTTATCTTTAAAGTAGGATTGGGTTATGGAACTAACAATTAAGATGAGCTTCTTGGATTAAAGCTTCTTCTCACTTTGGATTTGGATAAACATATTAACAAGTTGCAGATTTTTGGTGACTCTCAGCTTGTTATCAATTGGGTCACTGGTACAAAATTCAAAATATTCAACTTGCACAGATTCTTCTTGAAGTCATCAGATTTTTTGATATGTTTGAGTTAGTGGATTTTAATCACATTTACCGAGAAAGAAACACTATTGTTGATGTTTTAGCAAAAGATGGATCTAATGTTCTGGCTGGGTCTTGGCAGATTACTGAGCATCGGGCAGCTGATTGCTTTGAATCTGCTATGTTTTTTTAACACCTCCGGAGAAGACTTGGACTATGCTTGTTTCTGTTTGAACTTGTATGCATGCAGTTTTGTTGTGGGCTAGCAATGGAGGAGTTTGATGATATCTGTGGTTTCTTTGTAATTTTGTGGATGTTAATCTTGAAAATGATGGACTGTTTGATGACCTCGTGAGTATATTATTTGGTTCTTTAACTATTTTTGTTGCACATTTGACAAAGGCCTTATGGAGGTCTAACTATGCAGTTGGTGCATATTTGAAATGGAGATATTTAAAGAGCGATTTGGACTATTTTTTTTGAAAACTACTTTTGGCTTAAGGATAGTCGAGTGTGACTGATATTTTTGAAGCAAATGGGTAAACTGATGCCCCTATGATGTAAATGCTTTATTCTATGACATTATGTTAGAATCTATGTAAGATTTAAAAGAACCTGTGTAAGATTTTGTCAGTGATATTTTGACAATGGACAATATCTGATATTGGGCCATCTGAATCATGTAATTATGTTTATATAAATAAAATTACGATTTTCTTCTGTGGAAAAAAAAAAGTGGTGATTGGACATGATAGGAGTCAATATGACCAAGGATTTATTAAAGTTAATAATATTATTAATGTTAAAATTACAATAATTTACATTTAATATTTGACTTTATTTGTAACACCCTGGTTTTGACCTCGTTTGCATTAAAATGTTTATGATGTATATATTGTAATTAATCGTGGTGTGGAGCTAAAGGCAAAATCCCCACCATCAATTTGGTTGTTTTATGTTTCGGCGATTAAAATCGTTGTTGATGGTATATCATGCTATCCAGCACATATTAATTATGGCATCATGTAAACATGCATTTTAATTAAAAATACCCACAACCAGCTATGTCAATGCAACCATAATGAAAAGGGAATGATTTTCCTAAGGATAGGGAGGGAAATTATTTAACCCTTGGGATCAATGGGGAAAAGCCAGGTGTCAGTTGTTAAACCCATTTAGTTGTCACCCGCCCTTTTGACTTACTCACCTTTCCTTGTCTCAATCAGTCAACTACCAAATTAAAAGCCTCTGATGTTAGTTGGGAAGTTATTGTTGGGCAGTGGTGTGTGGCAGGACTGTCAGTCCTTTCTCACATGCACACTCCACCAGGAGACTCATTCACCCTCACGTGGGCAGGAGGAGATACGGCCCATTATCCATTTTTTTCCTTCACGCAAAGAATGGGAGAAGAGTTTCCTTACCTTCACAAACTAGCTGTGTGGATTCTCATCCTTACGATTTTGGGTCTGGGACATTTTCCTCATTACCAGACACCCATGTTGAGTTCTCTCCCAAAAATAGATGGAAGTTTCCTGTGCGTGAATCTTGTTGTTGGATTTTGCTGTGCGTAGCTACCTTACCGATTTTGTGGTTCTGTGTATACGAATCCATCTCCATGTTGAGAATCTGTTGAGTCAGATCTCCTCCCCAATCGGTTTGTGTCTCTCCCATTGTTTTCAGTGGTGAGATCGTGGTTGTTGTTTTCCCCACGAGTGTGGGCTGTTGCTGAGTTGTTTTGGCCACATCAGGGCCAAGAACAACTCTAGGATTGCCTTGCTTAGTCTAAGCTATGTATCACCATTTTTTGTTGCAGTAACATTTCCTTTTCCTTCCCCAAAGCTGTGAATTTATCGATTTATGCATGTGTATGCATTGGTTTGCCTTTGGACTGTATTGGAGTGGGAATGAAGGCTTGGTCTGCTTGATAAACCTGGTGTGTTCGGAAACCTCATAGACAGAGCTAGAGGGCTAGATTTCTTCTCCACACCCCCTGAATAGCACTGGAAGGGAAGTCAGGGCCTGAGGGACTGTGTAGTAGAGAAGGGACTGATTCCTTGTGTTGGGTGTGTGTGGGTGTCCTAGAAGCCAGGCTAGTTCTAGTGCAGGTGTTCTTAGCTCTTCAGTGAGCCCACCAACTTAGCAGTCAGATTTTCCTAGCTCGTTGATGACCTGATAAACCCAACTACATTGGCTTGGCTATGTATTGTTGTGTATCTTTGGTTATGTGTGAACTTGCTTAGTTCCTTATTCCTTGGGTAATCATGCCCAGCTCAAGGGTGGCAGTGTTGCTGAGAGATTAAGGAGCGCACTGGCATAGGTTGGGTGGAACGTTGCAGTGACGTAGCTGGTTGCAGGACGAATTCTTCATAATATAAGTATTCTCATCTATTTCATCTCTGCAGTTACATTTGATATTAAATCACAATCAACATGTTGAATACTTGAATGTATGGTCTTGCTTCAGCTGTATGGTAATGATGTACGCATGTTTTAGTTCAAAGCATTTCAATTTTTATGTGTATGTTCATGGGGCTAGTTGCTCGGATAGATAATGGTATGGTAGCATCCTCTTCATTGGTCGAAGGGTCAGGGACGTTACAATGTGGTATCATATCACACGTTGCAGCATGGGCCTCAATGGGCCATGAAGAAGCAGTGACAGAGGCAGGGTTCATCTCTGCTGAGCACAGGCTAACAGGAAAATTTCAAAAATTTTCTAAGTATGGAAAACATCGGATGACTTAGGCGGAAGCCCATCCGATACGTCGGATGACTTAGGCTGAATCCCATCCGATATGTCAGAGGACTTAAGCTGAAGCCCATTCAGTAAAGAAAACCATGCTGAGAGAAAACTTTGAAAAATCGTCCAAGTCTAAATTTTTGTCGAAGCTCTCGGCTGGGAGGAGCCGAATGTCTCGACTAGGAGGAGCCGGAGGTCTCGGCTAGATGGAGCCGAGGTGTCAGCAAGGCTCGCCGAAAGGGAGCCAAAACAACAATAGAAATAATAGGAGAAGAAAGAAAAATTTGAAATTTTTTCTAAGTATAGGAAATCTCAAAAAAGAATAGAGGATCGATCAACCGAAGCGTCAGAAGACAAAGGAAGATCGATCCGAGGCGTCGAAAAAAAATAGAGGATCGGTCAGCCGAAGCGTTGGAAAAGAATAAAATATCGATCAGCCGAAGCATCGGATGATAGAGGAAGATCAATTCGATATGGCATCGAAAGACAAATGAATATTTCTCCGATATAGCGTCTGAAGATAGATGAAGACTCACCCGATAAGGTGTCGTAAGAGTTGTCAACTAGTGATCCGATGCATCGGATGGCTAGTTGGGAAGTGATTCGATCCAAAAAAAAAAAAAAAAACCCTAAGTTTTTGAGGAAAGAAATTATGTGTTTTGGGAAAAGTTGTCTTTGTATGATTTTTCCAAGTGAAGGTAAGTAATTCTGAATTGTATAAATGATATGCAGCTAACAGTTGTGTTACTAACACATTTTGCAGAATCATAGTCACCTTCAAGAGCAGTATTCCAGGTAGTGCGGTTTAGTAAAGTAAGTTGTGGTTCAGCCATGAGAACCCATGACGTATATGATGCTCGGGATTCCTATGAGCGTGCGCGAGATGCCATGGGAGAAAATATCCGAGTTGGAAATGATGACATAGAGTCTAATGGAAGGAGATTCCAAGAGACATCGCCAGATATTGCAGCCACCATGAGAAGCTTAATAAAATCCTAGGAAGAGCAACATCGGTTGAATGCTGCTATGTTGCAGAGTTTGATAAACTTGCAAAGAAAGATAGACACTAGACAGGGTATAGTAAAACCATTAGGTAGTAAGAGTAGTACCATGAGAAGAAGAAGGACTTCTAGTAGATCATCTGACTCAAAATAATGTAGTGGGGATTCAAGCTCTTCTTCCCCCAAGAGCAAGAGAAAGAGCCACCATAGGGATCGCTCTCAAGATGAATTCAAGAAGGCTAAACCTCCTACGTTTGATCGTGAGGTAAAGACTAGACAAGAGGCTGAAGCTTGGCTTCTTGGGATAAAGAAGTACTTCCAAGTTTAGGATTATTCGGGAAACATGAAGGCAAGGGTTGCCATATTCAATCTGAATGGAAGGGCATCCATTTGGTGGGAGCACTTCAACCAAGTAAAGAGGATCAGTGAAAGGAGACTTAAGTGGAAACAGTTCAAGAAGTATTTCAAGCAGAAATACCTCTCTGACAGGTATTATGATGACAAAATTAAGGAGTTCCATGAGCTGAGATTGGGACAACAAACCATGGAAGAGTATGCAAATAAGTTCTTAAAATTGTTAAGGTATGTTAGGTACATCAAAGATGAAAAGGTGAAAATCCAGCATTTCCTGAGTGGATTGCCTCAGTCTTACAAAGACAGAATTGAGTTTTATGAACCTAGAACTCTTGAAGAAGCAATAAGGAAGGCTAAGTATTGCTATGAGCAAAGCAAAGGTAAACTTGATTACCATAAGACATGGAAGGACAAAAAGAATGAGAAGTCTGACCAAAGGAAGAAAGGTTTCAAACCTTCTAACTTCAAGAATCAGCAGAAGCAATTGTCACAAGCTGAGAAGCAGCCAACCAGAGTGATGGGAGAAAATCCTAGAGATCCACGGCAGAATAGGGAACCTCTCCAATGTTGGAAATGAGGAGGACCCCACATGCGCAGGAATTGTCCACTCAAGAATGAGAGTACAAGGCCAGCTTATAACATTCAGGAAGCAAAAACAGTGGGTCAAGAAGCAAGGGCTGTCCCTAGGATTTATGCAAAACTGGATGATCACTAGGAAGATCACCATTCAACTGTTATTGAAGTTGCAAGTAAGATTGTTGAGCAATCTATTTCTATTTTGATTGACCTTGGTTCTACTCATAGTTACATTACTCCTAGAGTAGTGGAGATTTGCGCTTTTAAGAAATTAAAGCATAGAAAATCTTGGTTAGTTTAGCTAGCCACTAGAACTAAGAGGAAGGTTAGTGAAGTGGTGGAAAAATGTACATTGGTCATGAATGGATTGGTCACTTATGTAGATCTGAATGTTCTACCACTTGGTTCCTATGACGTTCTCATCGAAATGGATCGGTTAGAAGCTCATAGAGTAAAGCTTGACTGTTACAATAAGACTTTCGAATGCATGGATGAAGAAGGGAACCCAGTAGTTGTGATGTAACACCCCGGTTTTGACCCCATTGCATTAGATGTATATGATGATGTATATATTGTAAATGATCATGGTGTGGAGCTAAAGGCCAAGGCCCCACCATTGATCGGTTATGCTATGTTTTGGATTTAAATGGTCACCGATGGTATATCGGGGCATGCGGCATATATTATGTTTGTCATCATGTAAATATGCATCTATAATTAATTAAATGAACCCAACCAGCTATGATCGCGGAAACTAAAATGAGAAGGGGCATGATTTTCACAAGGATAAGGATGTGGGGGAATTTGTCAAACCTTGGCCAATGGGGTAAAAATACCCATGTGTCTTCTTCCCCTGTTTTAATTCCAACCACTTTCATTAAGAATGGCTGCTAGTGGTTGAGGCAGTTAATGTCTTTGGGAGTGGGGTGGCAGGACTGTCAGTCCTCACCCTCACGCACACTCCACCCATGGTTGACTCCACAATGGCAAAAACACTCACGCACTTCCAATTCGCGTCCTCCCGGTTGTTTATTCATCCACGTGCAGAGGTAGAGCTGCTAATCTTCACGCAGGGACCGTTGTCTATTCTTTTGTTTCCATGCACAGAATTCTTTTCGAGCTTAGTCTCACGCAGCCAGGAGAGAGGAGCCATTCCCACTGCCATTCATGTTTTCCCCACAAAGGAATCGACTGTGTTTTAACCCGTAGTCGGAATTGGGTGTGGATTTCTCTCACGCGCTGTGTTTTTCCATTGTCGTTACTCGCGGAGTCAGCTGGGAGCCGTTTAGCCACTATCACCCACGATTTTCCTGTGGAAGGCCATTTACACCCAGGGACTGTGTGTAAGTTTTGTTTGCTGGTTTGCGGCTTGTGTGTATGTTTTTCCTCTATATTTGGGAGTCTGGGTAAGCCTCCCTGGTGGCTTTGTTGCCAAGGTCGAGTTGTTGTTTTCCCATGTTATGAGTCGAGCTCACTAATACGTTTCGGGACTGTTAATTTCCCCATGCCGTGAGCTGTGTTTGCTGTTACGTTTTGGGACTGTAGGTTGTTCAGAGTCATTTTCCCCTGTTCAGATGTAATTCTGATTGATTGCATACGTGCAATGGTTGGTCTTTGGACTGTGTAAGGAGTAGGGATGGGGGCTTAGTTTTTCTTGATAAACCTGGTGGCTGGAAACCACACAGATAGAGCTAGAGGGCTGACCTTCTTCTCCATCACCCTTGAATAGCACTGGAAGGGAATGTAGGGCCTGAGGGACTGATTCCTTGTGTTGGGTGTGGGTGGGTGTCTTAGAGGTTGGGCTAGTTCTGGTGTAGGTGTTCTTGGCTCTGTAATGAGCTCACCAGCTTAGCATTGAGCCTTTCCCCAACTCCTTGATGGCCTGATAAACCCAACTGTGTTGGCTTGGCTATGTGTGTTTTGTATATCCTTGGCTATGTGTAAGCCTACTAGTTCCCTTATTCCTTGGTGAATCATGCCCAGCTCGGGGGTGGCAGTGCTGCTGAGAGATTAAGGAGCACGCTGGCCTATGGTTGGGTGGAATGTTCCAGGGACGTAGCTGGTTGCGGATCGAGCTCTTCATAAGATAAGTGATCTTGTGCATTTTACTTCTGCAACCATGTTTTCTGTTAATGAATGTTATGAACATGTTGAATGCATGCATGTATGAATGATGTTGGTTTCCACTGTGTATGATGATTAATCATATATGTGCATGTTTTAGTTCGAAGTCTTTGTTTAAGCATTCTGTTTCAGCAGTTTTATGAATTCAGCATGTTCATGGGGCTTTTAGTCTGCATGGTTAACGCCATGGGTCGCGTCCTCTTCGCCGGTCGGAGGCTTGGGGACGTGACATGTGAAAGGCATTCCAAAGGTGATTTCAGTAACGCAGGTTTAAGCAATGCAGTTGAAGAAGTTCTGTAGGAAAGGTTGCTAGTTGTATGCAGCTCATATTTTGGAGGCAACAGAGGATGAAACTCCTAGGTTGGAGGACTTTCATGTGTTGCAGGAATTCAGGGATGTGTTTCCTGATGAGATTCCAGGGATTCCTCCAAAGAGGGACATTGATTTCACAATTGAACTTGTGCCAGGAGCAGCACCAGTGTCCATGACGCCCTACAGAATGAGTACACCAGAAATGCTAGAGTTGAAGATGCAACTGCAAGAATTATTTGAGAAGAAGTATATCAGGTCGAGTGTGTCTCCTTGGGGAGCACTAGTTCTCTTTGTAAAGAAGAAAGATGTTACACTCAGGTTGTGTATTGATTACAGACAATTGAACAAGGTTACTATGAAGAAAAAATATCCTTTTCCTAGGATTGATGACCTCTTTGATCAAATGAGAGGAGCAAAGGTATTTTCCAAGATTGACTTGAGGTCTGGTTACCATCAGGTAAGAATCAAGGATGAAGACATTCATAAGACAGCCTTCAGAACAAGGAATGGACATTATGAGTTTGTAGTGGTACCATTTGGTATCACAAATGCACCAGCTACATTTATGTGCCTTATGAATAGTGTCTTCAGCAGGTATTTGGACAAGTTTGTTCTTGTTTTCCTTGATGACATTCTTATTTATTCTAAGAATGAGGAAGAGCATGAAGAGCATTTGAGATTGACTTTGCAATTGCTCAGGGAGCATCATCTATATGCAAAGCTGAGCAAGTGTGACTTCTATAGAGATAGAATTCAGTATTTGGGTCACATTATCTCAGAAGAGGGTATATCTATGGACCCTGAAAATATTGAAGCCATTATGAATTAGCCTACTCCAAGAAATGTGACAGATGTAAGATCTTTTATGGGACTTGCAGGACACTGCAGGAGATTCATTGAAGGATTCTCCAAAGTTGCACATGCCATCACTTCTTTGCAAAAGAAGGGGATAAAGTTTGAATGGACATCGAGGTGTGAAGAAAGCTTCTAGCAGTTGATGAATCTTCTCACCAGTGCACCCGTATTGATAGTTGCAGACCCAGAGAAATATTTTGTGGTGTGTACCGATGCATGCAGACAAGGGCTTGGAGGAGTCCTTATGCAAGACAACCACATGATATGTTATGAATCAAGAAAGTTGAAGGAACATGAGAAAAACTATGCCACTCATGATATAGAGCTTGCAGCTATAGTACATGCTCTCAAGATGTGGAGGAATTACTTGGTGGGTAGAAGATTTGAGCTAAGGACAGACCATTGCAGTCTGAAGTATTTGTTTGATCAGCCTACTCTGAATGCTAGGCAAGCGAGATGGCTAGAGTTTTTATGTAAGTTTGATTTTGAAATCAAGCACATAAAAGGAAAAGAGAACAAGGTAGTCGATGCACTCAGCAGGAAGGTGCAGGAAATGCATGTGGCATCTCTTAGTATTTGTCAATCAAATTTGAGGCAGTAGATTGTTAATCATATTGCTGGGGATGAATTGTAGGAGCAAGTAAAAGACAAATTGCAGCAACGAAGTCTTAAGAAGAGGCATGAGGGATATAAATTGGAAGAAGATGGACTTCTTACTTATAAAGGCAGAATCTCTATTCCAAATGTAGCAGAGTTAAGGATAGTTGTTATGGTTGAAATCCATCAAGCTCCATATTCTGGTCACCCAGGATATCAGAATACAATTGCTACATCCAGAAAGCAGTACTTTTGGCCAGGAATGAAAAAGGAAAAGGATGAATATATTTCAAGGTCCATGAAATGTCAGCAGGTAAAGGTTGAGCATCAACACCCTGCAGGTTTGTTGTAGCCTTTGCCAGTTCCAGAATGGAAATGGGAAGTTATTTCCATGGATTTTATTACAGGATTGCCGATGACTTGGAGACAGCATGATTCCATCATGGTTGTGGTGGAAAAGTTGACAAAAGCAGCACATTTTATACCGGTTAAGTCTACACATAATACCGATGACATTACAAAGATCTTCATGAATGATATTTTCAAATTGCATGGATTGCCTAAGGCAATAGTCTCCGACAAAGATGTCAAGTTCAGTTCCAATTTTTGGAAGGGTTGTTTGCAGATTTGGGTACAAAGTTGAACTTCAGCATTGCCTACCATCCTCGGACTGATGGGCAGACAGAGAGAGTTAATCAAGTGCTTGAAGACATGCTTTGCATGTATGTGATGGACAAACTAACCAAGTGGGAAGATTATCTACACTTGGTAGAGTTTACTTACAACAATGGATAGAAAGCATCCTTGGGGATGAGTCCATATGAAGCTTTGTATGGCAGAAGGTGTAGGACACCAGTGACTTGGGATAATCCAATGAACAGGGTTGTGCTTGGTCCAGAATTGCTCAAGGAGATGGAGCAAGAGGTTGTAAAGGTTAGGTAGAATCTGAAAGCAGCTCAGGACAGATAGAGAAGCTATGTAGATAAGCATAGGGTGAACAAAGAGTTCTGTGTAGGGGATCATGTTTACGTCAGAGTGAGGGAAAAGAAGAGTTCCTTGAAGCTTGAAAGTTGTGCCAAGTTGTCACCTAGATATTGTGGTTCGTTTGAAGTGCTTGAAAGAATAGGGTCAGTTGCATATAGACTTGCATTGCCTGCTAGCACTAGGGCTCATAATGTTTTTCATGTTTCTTTGCTTAAGAAATATGTACATGATTCTAACCATGTGATAAATTAGGATGTGATTCAGGTGGAACCCGAGGGAGAGTTCCAAATCGAGCCAATGCGCATCCTCGACAGGAATGTCACCATGCTTCAGAACCGAGCCATAGGACAGGTAAAGGTGCAATGGCAGCACTACGGTCCTGAAGAGGCTACGTGGGAGCTGGAGGTTGCTATGTGATTGGCACATCCATTTTTGTTCAATTCTGTGAAACACTGAGGTGATACCAGTGTAGTATTTTGTTCAATTTTGTAAAGCACTGAGGACAGTGCTATTGAAGGGGGAGGGGAATGTAACACCCTAGTTTTGATCTCATTTGCATTAAAATGTATATGATGTATATATTGTAATTAATCGTGGTATGGAGCTAAAGGCACAACCCACACCATTTATTTGGTTGTTTTATGTTTCAGCGATTAAAATCGTTGCCGATGGTATATCGTGCTATCCGGCACATATTAATTCTGGCATCATGTAAACATGCATTTTAATTAAAAATACCCACAACCAGCTATGTTAATGCAAACATAATGAAAAGGGCAAGATTTTCCTAAGGATAGGGAGGGAAATTATTTAACCCTTGGGGCCAATGGGGAAAAGCCAAGTGTCAGTTGTTAAACCCATTTAGTTGCCACCCACCCTTTTGACTTACTCACCTTTCCTTGTCTCAATCAGTCAACTACCAAATTAAAAGCCTCTGATGTTAGTTGGGCAGTTATTGCTGGGAAGTGGTGTGTGGTAGGACTATCAGTCCTTGCCCACATGCACACTCCACCAGGAGACTCATTCACCCTCACGTGAGCAGGAGGATACCACGGCCCATTATCCATTTTTTCCCTTCACGCAGAGAATGGGGAAGAGCTGCCTTACCTTCACGAATTGGATGTGTGGGTTCTAATCCTCACGATTTTGGGTCTGGGACGTTTTCCTCATTATCAGACACCCATGTTGAGTTCTCTCCTAAAAACGAATGGAAGTTTCCTATGCGTGAATCTCGTTGTTGGATTTTGCTGTGCGTAGCTACCTTACGGATTTTGTGGTTCTGTGTATACGAATCCATCTCCATGTTGAGAGTCTGTTGAGTCGGATCTCCTCCCCAATCGGGTTGTGTCTCTCCCATTGTTTTCAGTGGTGAGATCGTGGCTATTGTTTTCCCCATGAGTGTGGGTTGTTGCTAAGTTGTTTTGGCCATGTTAGGGCCAAGAACAACTCTGGGATCACCTTGCTTAGTCTGAGCTGTGTATCACCATTTTTGGTTGCAGTAACGTTTCCTTTTCCTTCCCCAGAGCTGTGAATTTCTCGATTTGTGCGTGTGTATGCAGTGGTTGTTCTTTGGATTGTATTGGAGTGGGAATGAAGGCTTGGTCTGCTTGATAAACCTAGTGTGTTCAAGAACCTCGTAGACAGAGCTAGAGGGATAGATTTCTTCTCCACACCCCCTGAATAGCACTGGAAGGGAAGTTAGGGCCTGAGGGACTGTGTAGTAGAGAAGGGACTGATTCCTTGTGTTGGGTGTGTGTGGGTGTCCTATAAGTCAGGCTAGTTCTGGTGTAGGTTTCCTTAGCTCTTTAGTGATCCCACCAGCTTAGCGGCCATCTTTTCCCAACTCCCTGATGGCCTGATAAACCCAACTACGTTGGCTTGGCTATGTACTATTGTGTATCTTTGGCTATGTGTGAGCCTGCTTAGTTCCTTATTCCTTGGGGAATCATGCCCATCTCGGGGGTGGCAGTGTTGCTGAGAGATTAAGGAGCACACTGGCCTATGGTTGGGTGGAATGTTGCAGCGACATAGTTGGTTGCCGGACGAATTCTTCATAACATAAGTATTCTCATCTATTTCATCCCTGCAATTACATTTGATATTGAATCACAATGAACATGTTGAATGCTTGAATGTACAGTTTTGCTTCAGCTGTATGGTAATGATGTACGCATGTTTTAGTTCAAAGCATTTCAATTTTTATGTGTATGTTCATGGGGCTAGTTGCCCGGATAGATAATGGTATGGTAGCGTCCTCTTCGCCAATCGGAGGGTTGGGGACGTTACATTATTCAAATATAATAAAAGTTGAAAATTTATTATATTTTCAAACATAATAAAAATTAATTTATTTTTTTTGGAAAAGTGGTGGAACTCCTCTGACTAGCAGGTTTTCCATTGGTAAGTTACCAGCCGTCAAAATCATCTAGGGATCGCACCAACCCTTAACATGGTTGGATTTTTGGTATCCGCGGGATTAGAATCGACGGTCATTCCGCTTAGGGGGCGTCTTAACCATACCCCACCACCAATTATTCTACATCTCACATATAAATTGAAATTTTGTTATATTCAATCAAATTTGAAATTTGATTATATTTAATATTATTAATATATAGATATAACGATAAGGGTTTGAATTATTTAGATAAACATAGTTTCGAGATTATTATTATTCTATTTTTTTACCTATATAAAAGGTAAAATTTTACATATAGATAAGTATTAAATGAATTATGGATATATATGTTAAAAAGTCTTGATGAGCTAGGTAGAGGTGACAAGGTAAGAAAAATAATACTATATTAAGAGAAATAAATCAATACAAGGGAGGGATGCCAATATGTGAGCAAGGACAAGCGATGGTTATAGAAATAGTCACTTCAAACACTCAATTTTGGAAAAACTAGCTACCATAAATGTAAAAATACTTTATATACAAGTCATTGTCATTATATTTATACCATTTATCACAAAAATATTCTTTTACATTTTATTTCTAAAATGTATATTTTTAAATTTAAAATCTCATTTTAAGTCACATCAATATTCAACCATTAGTCCTAATAAAAAATATATTATAACTAAACNATAATAAAAAAAATTAAAAATATGCACCAAGATAATAATAATAAAAAATTAAAAAGATACACCAAGGAAAAAAAATAATAATAATAATACTCTGCTTGTTGTATCAATCAGTGAAAAGTGCTCTGCCACATCGTCAAACTTGCTTGGATTGATTCTTCATATGCCTTTTCCAATTACTATGAAATCACCTATGTGCATTATGTTAATTCTAATTAAGTGCATTAATCGTTTGGTCAAATAGACGAGGATAAGTAAAATAATAGTAGCTTAATAGTTATAAAATATATATAGAAAGTAGAAATAAATATGTAAGCATTTATTATTATTATATTTAGAGAATGCAATGGAAAAATTGAAAATTTAATATTAAATATTTATATATAATAATAATAAATAGTTATAAAGAAATTAATATATATAGAAATTGTAAATGAATATATAAACATTTATTATTATATTTAGAGAATAAAATGAAAATTTTGAAATTTTAATGTTATATTTATATATTATAATAATAATCAATATAATATGTTTGAATGAAATAATTATGTCGAAGACGTTATATAATGAAGACAAAGTCTCAATAGATTTCTTGTCGGTCTTGTGAATGGTTTTTTTGACAAATGTCTTGCGGTTTTTGACGTGTGGTTTTGTTAATTGGGTTTTGCGAAGGTTTATTTTGTCCTGGCAAGTTTATTTGGCTCTAGAGGTTTATTTGGTTTTGTGGAGGTTTATTTGGTCCTGGCAAGTTTATTTGGTCCTGGAGGTTTATTGGGTCATGGCAGGCTGTAGTTGTAGTTTTGTTAACCGAGTTTCAGGCTTAGGCTTCTCATGGCGGGTGCGAGTGTGTCTAGCATGTGTGTCATGGCGAGTGTGTCTGGCCTGTGTTATTTAACAATTGTGCACATTTTTCGACACGTGATTTTGTTGACCGGGTTTCGTGGAGGTTTTTTGGGTCCTCGCAAGTTTATTTGGTTCTAGCAAGTTGCGGTTGTGGTTTTCTTAACCAGGTTTCAAGCTTAGGCTTCTCATGGTGGCTGCAAGTGTCCTTTATGTCCCCTATTTGAATTATTATATGTGCTTTATCCTAGGCCATCTCTAAACACTAACAAGCAAGTAAAGGCCGGATAAGGTTATTGTCGTCTTCAAGTCACAGTGCATGGGGAAGGGGACCCTTGAATCCCAGGTGACCGCTTAACTAGGTTTCACGCAGCTATTTTCACACAGATTTTTTGGTGATGGACCTTGGAATCCCAAGTGATCGTCACAAGGTTTGGATTCGTCCTGGACACGACTTGATTCACAACCCCATCTATTGTTATTTGATTTCTCATGAAACTGGTCACCATGAGGAAACGAGGGATGGACAGGAGACTGAACAGGCATAACCACACCGCGTCTCTGTAGAAAGCACGGATTGGCCATACCCATTACCATGTTTGATGGTTTATGTTGCCAAAGGGTTTACACCGAGTGTTTATGGGTTCAATCCTCTGTTCAGCTCGATTATCTGTGGGTTTAGTTCTCACCGAGCCTGGAGGGCTTTTTAGTCTTGGTCCTGGAGGTTTTTTTTCAGTCCTGGCCATTGAGGGTTCATTTTGACACTCAGGGTTTTGTGGGTTCAATGTTGTGTTCAAATTGTCTCTTGGAGGTTGGGTCACTTTTCTACTATGATGAAGAAGACATCGTCGATGTCGCTTCACCATCGGTTCACCACCATTAATGCTCCATCGATGCAGCAATGCTCCATCAATGCAACAATTCTCCATCGATGCAGCAAGATTCATGGTTGCGTTCAGACTTAGACATGCATCTTAATTTCTCTAGGTACAGTCGAATTTTTTGCATTTTCTATGAATTATCTTGTCAGACTCTTCGATTCGTCGGGTTTGTTACAACGCCTTTGCTTTGCAATATCTATAAAAATCTGGAGGTAACCATTCTTTGATACATTTTTCCTTCATTGTATTATCTTGCTTTTGTTAATATTTGTTTACGCTACGATTTTCTAATAAAGGTTTGTTTACCTGATCAAAATCACAAGTATTATTTCACCCTATTGAACTATTTTAGACAATAGTTGTGCTAAGAAAACATTCGTTTATGATTTCAGTGCCTTTGAATTCATTTCATTTTTACAAAGGGAAATTTAATCCTTGGAATTTTTAATTCTTTTCATTAATTCAAGTTCACGGATGTAATTTATACAATCCCTTTAATGATCTTCAAAAAAAAAATATCTTGCATATATTTGATAGTGGATTTATTGTTGGTTTGAATTGCTATATGTTTATTGTCAATATGAGGGTTTCATTTTGCAAGTTCTTCATAACTGTTGTTCCCAATGTTTTTGGCACATATTTGACAGTGGATTTATTGTTGGTTTGAATTTGTATATGTTTAGTGTCAATCTAAGGGTTTCATTTTGCAAGTTGTTCATAATTGTTGTTCCCAATTGGCTCTATATAGTCTCATGGCATAACATACATGAGACGTGGTTAAGCCATTTTACTAAGGCTACCTATCCACCTTGTTTTTTACAGTGGATTTATTGTTGGTTTGAATTGTTATATGTATAGCATCAATTCAAGGGCTTCGTTGTGCAAATTGTTCATAATTATTTTTCCTAGGTTATGGAATACATCTCTTCAACGTAGTTGAAAGTTGTGTTCCAACGAAACATCTTAATGATGTCTGAGATGCATATTTGCATCCTCTGCATTTCTTCTTCTTTAACCGATGGACCTTCAGGTATAAAAGGGCCCCATCCCCTCTTAATGACCAAAATATTCATTTTGCAATTCAAGATGCATCTCTTACATCCCTCGCATTTCTTCTTCTTTTACCGATGGACCTTAGTATATGTTTAGAAGGGAAATCGAGAATTCGGGACTTAGAACACTAGAGTTTTAGCTTGTATCGATGGAGAGAGATAAATGTGAGTGACTGCAAGTTTGTATTGGTATCTTCTAGAGATCAAATGCAAACGTGAGAGCTCGTTGTCTCTTTAGAAGTTTTATAAATGTAGTAATGTCAAAATGCCCTATAAATTGAGTAAATTTTGTGTAAAATAAATTGAAGCCATTCCCATTTAGGTGTATAGAAAATTCTTTAAAATAATCATGTTATTTTTATACTCTCATTCGTTTGTATACAAAAATAAAAATGAAAAGGAATAATAGTATAGATTTAGGCAAATAATAACAATGAAACATAGAAACAATAATTTTGGCAAAAGATTATAAAGAAAAAAAAATATTAAAAAAAAATGTTAGAAAGAAAGCATAGATAAGAATTGTGAAAATTGTATAGTAGAAAAAAATTGCTAAGGTAATTGAAATAATTTTCCTTAAAACAATTAAAAGTTAGAAAGCATCTTCTGCTTTCAATTTTTTTCTTATAAATTGAAAAGGCGCCAATGTGCAACCACTTAGAACATGTTTTTCAATGCAATTCATGCATCCATGTCCCCACATACATATACACCAGCATAGATCCATCTTAAAAAGGGATCTGCCAAGCGTCGAGAGGGATCAAATCTCTTGAGCTGCAAAACCCCTTTTTAGACTGTAAAAGTTGAGGGAGCATTTTAATTTATCTAATTTGTGCAGTTTTATATATGTCGTTGTAAATGTTTTAAATTAATTTAAGCAGGCATGTTTTCTTTATAATATTTTTTTTAATTTTTTTATAATATTTTATTATTTTTTCAAAAGTACATGTGTCAGCTCTAGAATGAGCACAAAAGGAGTTACGCATCCCCCCCTACTGAGTTGTAGAATGCGCCTATGTAGCACAAAAATGCATGCCAACACTTTAAATATACAAAAAAAAATATTTATTCATGGCCGTAATAAATTAACCATACATATAATTGTTATATTGATTTAAATTATGTACCAACCATGTGATGGATGTAGTTAATTGGCCAACCCACCAATTTACAATGTTTCTGAATGTGAAATGATATATATATCTCGATGGGTTAGCTCAAGTGGTTGAGAGTTGTA
>LPNX010801661.1:281992-308102 GCA_001517045.1 Pseudotsuga menziesii | reverse complement strand
ATATATATAACTTGTTTGTGGTTGTAAGGAAATTAATCATGCGAATAGTTGTAGTTAACAATTCAAATGCACATGTTTAGAGAGAGCAAGTTGTAGGGAACAATCAACATTGGCTTTGAGGTAGTTGCTTGGTCTGTAGCATGCTCTTACTTACTACCATTAAAATAAACTAATAAAAATAATCATTAACCTAATGTTGAAACGTATGCCTTTTGTTATATTCATTTAAATTATGTTCCATCGATGTGATGGATGTGGTTAATTGTTTAAGCCACAAGCTTAGAGTGTTTTTTAAATTTGCAATGATAGATATACAACGTGCATAGAAACAATTATCAATTTGAATTTAGTTATTACATATACAAATATACTTGTTTCTAGTTGTAAGTAATTAACCATGCATATGGTTGTAGTTAATTGGTTAAGCGCACATGTTTAAGGAGAGCAAGTTGTAGGGAAAAAACAAAATTGGATTTGTGGTAGTTGCTTAGCCTATAGCATGCTATTACTTAATACCCAATACAATCAATAAAATAATTGTTAGGTCAATATGCCCAAATGTATGCCTTTTGCTAACTAGATGTATGGAATTATACACGGGGTAATGTTGGGAGAATGTATGGGTGTAGGTGAATGTCCATTCGCCTCCCCTTTCCTTTACGATGAAATGCAAATGGTCATGCTTGAACATACAAAAATCATTAAATATTCTTAAGAAAAAATACATTGTTAGATTGTTGCATATAGAAACTATATAAACTCTGAAAGCAAGCCTTATCTTTCTTAACCATAACTTTGATGCAATGGGTTACTATGTCTATATATTATAGATCTCAAGATATACAATGATTGTTGGGTTTCAGTACCACAAGCAAAAAATAAAGTTCATGGAACAAAGTCTTCATTTTCTTGACCATAACTTTGATGCAAGGGTCATTTTGAAAAAAGAACCTTCTTTCAAGGCTTGATAAATTACATTTTTTGTTGAACTACATTATAAATTACAATGCATGAATATATTTGCATGTACGATTAGTAGTTCCTCCTTGCTATGTATAAACTTTCCTTTATACTTGTGGATTTGAAATCTAACAACCATTGTCTATCTTCATATATATAATATATATAGACATATATTTGTTGTCTCATCAACTTGTCAACTCACAAGTTTACAGTGTTTTTAAATGTGAAATGATATATATATAGCAATAATTATCTATTTGAATTTCCTTGAATGATTAAATATATATAAAAAATCGGTTATGGTTGTAAGGAATTAACCATGCATATGGCTTTAGTTAATTAGTTAAACACACATGTTTAGGGAGAGCAAGATTTAGGGAACAATCAACATTGGCTTTGAGGTAGTTGCTTGGGTTGTAGCATGCTATTACTTAGTACCCAATCAAATCAACTAATTGGTCAAGCACACATGTTTAAAGAGAGCAAGCTATAGGGAGCAATCAAAATTGGCTTTCTGATAGTTGCTTGAGTTGTAGCTTGCTATTACTTAGTACCCAATGCAATAAATAAAATTATCATTACCAGTATGCCCAAATGTATGCCTTTTGTTGACTAGATGTGTAATGTCCCGGTTTTGACCCCATTTGCATTAAAGGATACATGATGTATATGTTGTAATTAATCGTGGTGAGGAGCTAAAGGAAAAAGCCCCACCATGGATTTGGTTGTGTATGTTTCGGCAATAGGGATCGTTGCTGATGGTATATCGTGCTATCCGGCACATTAACGTTTTGGGCATCATGTAAATATGCACATCAATTAAAATAAACCTACAACCAGCTACGATAGGGCAACGTTAAATGAAAAGGGCATGATTCCTAAGGTTAAGGGGGGGGGGGGGGGGGTTGTCCATCCCGTGGGGGTCATTGGGAGTTTTCCATGCAGTGTCAACCACCCATTTAATTTATACTATCTGGGAGCAGTTATTGCTGAGTAGTGGTGGGTGTGGCAGGA
Source organism: Pseudotsuga menziesii (assembly GCA_001517045.1). Lineage (NCBI taxonomy): Eukaryota > Viridiplantae > Streptophyta > Pinopsida > Pinales > Pinaceae > Pseudotsuga > Pseudotsuga menziesii. The sequence goes on along the minus strand of LPNX010801661.1, from coordinate 306,125 downwards.
CTGTCAGTCCTTTCCCACGTACCCACTCCACCAGCGGACTCTTCCTCTTCACATCGCATGGGGTAGAAGAAAACATTCATTCCACTCTTCCACGATCCCACTTCTTCGGAGGTTTTGGGTCTGGCTCACTCTCACGCAGAAGGGTGCTGGTTTTCCTCCCACCGCGAGTTGTTCAGGTAATCCTCACACAGAGAGAGGGAGATCCTGTTTCCTCATGCATCGCTTGGGGAATTTCCCCATTGTTTGTTTAATCCTCACGCACATGCCGGAAATTGGATGGTTTTTACCTCACGCAGGGGTTGGGGGATTGTGATCTCATGCGGCAAGCTGGAAGAGCGGCTTGAGGGGAATGACTCTGTTGTTGTTATGTTTTCCCTATCAATTCTTGGATTCCGTCTTCTTCCCCATTTGTGGACTGTGTAAGGTTCCCATTGTTTCAGTATGGGATTGGGGTTGTTTTCTTCCCCTGGTTGGGTTGCTGTGTATGTAAGTACCTTTTTGGGTGGCTGCTGATTTTTTTTGGCCACTCTAGGGCCAAGAACAACTTTGAGTCGGCTTGTTGATTTGAGTTGTGTTCACCTTTTCGTTTGGGGTTGTCACCCTATTTTCTTCATCTTCTTCATAGAGCTGTGAACTGTTTGTTTTACTGCGGTATGCAATGGTTGGTCTTCGGACTGTTGAGAGTAGGATTAGAGGCTGGGTATGCTTGAGGAAACTGGTGTTTGGAGCCACTCAGACAGAGTTAGACTGTTGGCTTTCTTCTCCACAACCCTTGAAGAGTATTGAAAAGGGAAGTCAGGGCCTGAGGGACTGTGCAACAGAGAAAGGACTGATTCCTGGTTTCGGGTGTGTGGGTGTCTTAGAATTCATGTTAACTCTGGTGTAGGCATCCTTAGCTCTCCATTGAGGCCACTAGCTTAGCATTTAGCCTTTCCTAGCTCCTTGACAGCCTGATAAACCCTACTGTGTGGACTTGGCTGAATTGTGTGCCTTGGCTATGTGTAAGCCTGCTTTGACCCTTATTCCTTGAGGAACCATGCCCAGCTCGGGGGTGGTAGTGTTGCTGAGAGATTGATGAGCATGCTGGCCTATGGTTGGGTGGAACGTTGTAGCGACGTAGTTGGTTGTGGGACGAGATATTTATAAGATAAGCATTCCTGTCCATTTTGCTTCTACATTTACATTATTGTCTAATGTCTAATGAACCATAATGATGAACATGTTGATGCTAGAATGTATATGTTTGCTTCCGTTGTATGATGAGTAACTATGCATCCTTGTATGTTTTATGCATCTTAGCATGTTTTATGTTCTAAGCATTTTATATCAGCATTTATGCATGTTTGTGTTCATGGGGCTAGTTGCCCAGAGGTTTTTTTATTGTTAGGTAACGTCCTCTTCACTGGTCAGAGGGTCAGGGACGTTACAAGATGTATGGCATGAAACACATGCTAATGCTGAGAGAATATATGGTTGTAGGTGAATGTCCAATCATCCGCCCTTTCCTTTATGATGAAATGAAAATGTTCATGCTTGAACATACAAAAATCATTAACCTATTCTTAAGAAAAATTAACACTGTTAACTTGTTGCATATAGAAGCTATATAAACTCTAAAAGAAAACCTTATATTTCTTGATCTTAACTTTCATGCAATGGGTTACTATGTCTATATAATATAGATCTCAATATATACAATGCTCACTGGGCATCAGTTCTACAAGCAAAAAGAAAGTTTCTAGCACAAAGTCTTCATTTTCTTGACCATAACTTTGATGCAAGGGGCATTTTGAAAAAAAAAATACCTTCTTTCAAGGCATGATGGGGTTGTGAATCAATCCCTATCTGACAACAGATGGGGCTGTGAATCAAGTCATGCCCAGGACGAAGCCAAAACTTGCAACGGTCACCTAGGATTCCAAGGTCCTTCACCAAAGAAACCTGCATGAAAATATCCATGTGAAACCTGATTAAGCGGTCATCTGGGATTTGAGGGTCCCCTTCCCCATGGACTATGACTTGAAGACAACAATAATAATATATGTGCATGTATGCTTTGTAGTTCTTTCCTGCTATATATAAAATTTCCTTTCTGCTTGTGGATTAGAAATACAACAACCATTTCCAATATATATATATATACATGTCTTTGTTGTCTTTCCTTAATTTCGATTGATGTACTTTACTAGGATGATTCCATATAATATAATGCAATCTTTTTCTTAATATGCTGGAATTTATTGTCAAAGTTAAGCCATTCAAAGACATATTGAACATTCCACATATATATTATAGATATAAAAATATGCAATGCTCGTCGGATCACGTTAAACAATGGAGACGAAGTCTCAATAGATTCCTTTTTTGGTCTACAGAATGGTTTTTTGACACCTATCTCGCGGTTTTCAATGCGTGGTTTTGTTGATTGGGTTTCACAGTGGTTTATTTGGTCCTGGCATGTTTATTTGGTCTTGGAGGTTTATTTGGTTTCACGAAGATTTATTTGGTCCCAGAAAGCTGCGGTTGTTATTTTGTTAACCGGGTTTCAAGCTTCGGCTTCTCATGGTGGGTGCGAGTGTACTACAAATGACCCTGACCCAAAAAACAAGGTTTTAAAATAAAGTCTTTGATTTTTTGACCAATAATTTTATGCAGGGGTTGTTGTGCAACAAAAAAGAAAATTCTTGTTGACAATGGGTTTATTGTTGGTTTGAATTGCTATATGTTTAGTTTCAATTTGAGAGTTTAATTGTGCAAGTTGTTCATAATTGTTGTTGCCAAAAGAGTTTTGTCAAGCAATTAAAACTGGAACAACTCATTAATATGGAAAACAGATACACACATCCCTCTGCATGGATTCATGTGGAACAATTATCATTTTTTATTTTTCCTATGTATCATCGAACGTAATAAATTGTTGGATTTAAAGACAAAGTTGGAATTCGGAGACTTGATGTACAACATGATAGGTATGGGTGGTGATATGACATCATTTACTATCCCTTAATAGCTAATATAGGTAAAACTCGACAAGGTGTGATAAAAGTTGGTAAATCCAAGCTATCAATATAACCCTAACTTGCTATATCTTTAGTTTCAATTTGAGAGTTTAATTGTGCAAGATGTTCATAATTGTTGTTGCCAAAAGCGTTTTGTCCAACAATTAAAACTAGCTCATTAACATGGAAAACATGTGCACACATCCCTCTACATGGATTCATGTGGAAAAATTCTTATTTTTTTAATTTTTCCTTTGTATCAACGAACATAATAAATTGTTGGAATTAAAGACAAAGTTGGAATTTAGAGAATTGATGTACAACATGATAGGTATGGGTGGTGATATGAAATCATTTACTATTCCTTAATAACTATATAGGTAAAACTTGACAACGTGTAATAAAAGTTGGCAAAGCCAAGCTATCAATATAACCCCGACTTCAGTTTATGAAGGGGAGATAAAAGAAACTTAAAACTAAGGGCATAGAATTTGAAACTTGTCTGTATTCCAAAGAATGCATAGCTGAAAGCCTTAGTAGAGCGTGAGGGAGCTGAAATCCTTTGCAAGGGATGTGTTAGCTGAAGGCATAGGCTTTAATGCATGTAAGTATTTCTAAGGATGCATATCTCAAAGCCATAGACTTTTATGCTTCAAAAAGAAATATGTTCTTCTTGTAAGAGAGGCAATCAAACCAAAGTAACCAAGCTAAATCTCTTTGGAGAGAAGTGAAGATTAGGTAAGGTCTTCGTTTACTAACTTACTATGTTAAATAATTAGTTTTCTTACTATAGGATGACACACTCAAACTAATTATTAGAGGTTAATAGTTTATTTGCCTCAACTACATTAAGAGGAATACCATCTATCTACCTAAAGTAGAAGAGTCGTTCTACCATACTACTTACCATCAATGTAATTGGAATTCTTATAATGGCCATTGACTCCTTAAATGGAATTTTTTACCTCCATCAACATCATGTTCATTTTATTGCACACATAAATGTAGTAGTAAGGAAGCTTCTACTGCATAGAAGTACCACACTCAACACAAGGAGACTGTAAATCCATGCCAATTTTATTGGTTTTTCTAAATCCAAACAAAGACAACTTCAACTTGGTAGAAGTTTTGAGCAACTTAGGGTATCAATTGGCCTTGGTAAATAAAAAATCCCACTGCAATAAGATGTTTTGCAACATCATTTAGGGATCTTCCCAAGGGACTAAGCAACAAGATGGAAGAATATGTGAGGAGGTTCACACACCACATATTACCCTCAAAAGTCTAAAATAAAAATTTCTAGCATTTCTAATATTTGACAATCAAGACACTTCCATTATCAATTCATTCTACCCAAAAAAACGTCATGTTAACATGTGTCTCTAGTGTTCTTTCCAAACCTTTCACCCATAATACATACATGCTTATTTTATACTACCATTTCATTGCAACTATAGTATCAACAATAGCTAATTTACCTAAATTAGATATGGATGGGTATAATCCTAATTTTTACATTGAGAGCTAACTAAATAAAGAATAATACCAACCTTAGAACATCCACGTGGATGTTGACTTAAGACTTCATACAAACTTTGTTAGGCCAATTCCTAAGACAATGGAACTAGCATTAGAACTCACGTCATATTCATATGTCAATATTTTGGTCTTGTTTCTATGACAATACAAATACTTTATGAGTCTCGAAAGTTATAACACGAATGTCGTTTAGCTTCAAGATAGAAAAACCCAAAAAAAAAACATTTTATACAAAAAATTATGTGTAAAATAGTCATACCTTGATATTTTTATTTTTTTCAAGTCCAATTTCACTTCAAAAAAACAACAACCACCACCTTATGGAATCTATGTTGACCGATGACGATGTTTCACTCATGTTGCATGGCACTGTCAACCTTTCTCCATTGTTGTAGGTATTTTCCCTAAGCCAAGTTAACTCGCTAAGCTCATCGATTGTTCACTTCCGGATTTCTATCTCATATGGTCGTCACATGAATGAAACATTGCTTCCATCTATATATAATAACATTGTAGAGAATGGCCAACTAAAATAAGGAACTATAATCAAGGTCACCCAATGTACATGCAACATTATACACAATACATCGTATGCTTTAGTTTCCCCTTTACTATTTTACTCTAAATGAATTATAGACCCTTACTGCTTCTACTATATTTCTTCCCCTGGTTTTATAACATTTTTCTTTATACCAAAAGTATCACATTACTCGCGCTTGAGGTTTTCACATTGGATGCATCGATTATTGGGGAACCTTCCCCTTACCACTTCACTACAAAAATTCCCTCTCAAAGCAGTCCTTCTCTTCTCAGGAACCATCCTACTTGACCCCTACACCCCTTCATTTTCCATACCTTCCTCACTAAATTCAAACCCAACCCTTGTTGCAACTACTATACCATTCACATCGCTTATCCATTCCAACAAAACTTGGGCCATTCAAGGTCGAGTCATTAGCAAGAAAAACATCCATGAATACAGCAATCAAAGAGGCCCTGGAAAATTGTTTGGATTTGACCTTGTTAGTACTTCGCATGATGAAATCCATATCTATGCGTTAAATGAATTGGAAACTTCTTTGTGTTACCAAATACAAATTGGTCTTGTCTACATAGTCTAAAATGGCACAATCAAACCATCAAATCCAACATACAACCACTTGAAAATCCATCATGAGATTTTCTTAGGATCCTCCTCGACCATCCAACCATGCTTAAAGGAATACCCCTTAATCCCTCTACATTGCTTCCACTTTAAATATATCCATGACATTCAAACTACACCTATAAATTCCATGGTTGACCTTGTTGGACTTGTGATTTATGTTTCACCTGAATAGAATATACGAAAAAAAGATGGATCGAAGACAATCCACCATACATTTGGACTAAGGGACATGTTATTCTATATCATTGATGTAACACTTTTGGGAGAGCACTTCCAAATTGAGGGTTCCCATCTTGCTAACCTTTGAGGTTTAGATACTCCCCCAACCCTATAAATCAAAGGCGGACGCATTACAAAATTCAACGAGAGGACTGTTGGAACTATCTCCAATACCAGCCTTTTTATAAATCCAAGTATTGAAGAAATTGTTCTTCTCCAAGCATGGTTTCATGAAAATGGATTTCGTTCAGCGTTGCCATCCTTTAGTCGAAAATTCAATTCATCTACTTCTGGCTCGTGCAAATGCATTACCATCAATGAGCTACAAAATCTCCAACCCTCTAAGAAGTAAATTTGGTATTCGGTTCTTGCAACCATCACAAATGTTAACATGGACAACTTTCATTTCCTTGCATGCCCTCTTTTTTCCTATGGCATACAATGAAAGGAAAAAAATTCCCACAAAGTTTCGAATGTTTGGAATTGTGCTAAATGTGATGGGGAGTTTCCTAAATGTGACTACCGCTATATACTAAAGATTGACCTACATTATGTGACTAGAAAACTGTATGGTTTCATAGCTTTTGATGATTCTTCAAACCAAATCATGGGGTCTCTTCAAAAGATGTATGCCTTCTCTCGAATGAACCAACATCAATCTCTAAAATTTCCCAACGTGTATGTTTTCGACAATTCATTTTCACCCTTTCAATTAAAACAGAGACCTTTTGTGGAACTACATGGTTGAAATTCATAATTGTTATGTCTGAGGAGGTTTCATCATCGACTGTACCTATTACTCCTCCTTCTAAAACCCATGGAATTGTCCTCACTAAACATATTTACACAAATGCTTTGCACTCCATACTAATGCATTCGTTGGCTTATGTAATGGTTCCCTCATCTCTCATACTTCTCCTTCTTTTATGTTCCATCATATATCCATTCTTCTTTTACCCTATCGATACTGCTCCTTGTCATCATTTCTTACTTTATTTGTCACACTTCCAATGTACAAACTATCATTTAGCATTTTTTAATCAAATGCTATATGCAACCTATGTGGCCACTTTTGAATATGATACTATTTTACTATTATGTTTGTTTATAAAAATAAGTTCATTAGATCTACTCTTTCTTGCAATAACTTGGCATACTTGTGTACAAATCATTTATTACATTGAGTAGTTATTTTTGTTGCACCAGTGGGTTTTTTTTCATAGCCACCTAAATTTATGGGCTTACATATTTGTTATTCCATACATGCTTTGTCATAATATATATATATATATATATTCTTTCTTTGCTAGACGTAGCAAGCTATAATTTTCAAATTACATTCTTTCCTTAAATGTTTTTTTAACCTACATAGCTTTGAATATGCAACTATTTTACATTTCATTTTGATTGTCACAATATATATTACGTACTTTCCAATTTTTAGATATATGTTGGGTGTGTTCTACTATCTTAAATACACCTAATATTTAATTATCGACCGAGGTTGGTAGGCTTAGAGTTGATGCAAAATATATGCAAAGGTAGATTCCTAAGGCGTTGTAGAAGTATTTTAACAAACAAAAGATCGAAAGATCTTTCAAAATGAAAAACCAAGTCAAACTTCTAAGAATTTAATCATTAATGTGATTGAACTAGAACAAAGCATCAAACTAGGATAATATCAGACTATTCTAATTAACAAATGAGAATATAACCACTATTTTTCATAACGAAATCTATGAAGTAACTTCAAGAGCTAACTATTCAAAGAAAGTGTAAATTTGGAAATACAAGTACAACAATGAAATAATTTATAAACAAATAACTCCTAACTAAAAAGGATACTATCAACAACTACTTAAAAGGCTATGATGCAAAGGAAACTTAAATAAGTGAAGGAAACTAAGTAAGAGAAACAAGTAGAAAACAAAGAAAACTAAATAAGAGAAGTAAGTAGAAAACTTAATAAAGAAATTGAATTCTATCTACGAGTCTCTATTGGTAATCATACAGTGAAAAATAAAACTATTCCTAAGGATAACACTACTAACCCTAAGTTTTACATGCAAACGAATAAATTAACCCAAAAGCATAATTATAAAACAATACAAGAGTGACAATAAAAAGGAATCAAAAACAAATAAAAGAAACAAAACTTAACCTAACTCAAAACATGTTTAAAGTGAAAGGATAAAGCTTTAATAAATGAAAACAATATAACTTTAAGTCTAAATGATCAATAAAACTGTCATCTAACTATTGCAATCCAAGCATACTTCAAATACAAAAGAAACAGAACTTAAAACAATTTCAAAATACATTAAAAATGCTAAAAATGAAACGATAGACTGGACAGATGGTTTGAATGAAAGGCATAATAGACAGTCCGAATGGCAGTATGTATACAGAAAACGATAGAAAAATACCTAAATGATCTAATTATCAGCTGATTTTGTGCACATGTTTATACAATGTATAAAGGAAATAAATAAACCTATTTAATCATCATATTTAACAGTAAAATAAACTTAAACAAATTCATGAACATCAAGAATCATTGCTTATTAATAAACAAACTGAAACTCAAATTGCATAATCTTATCACAGAGAAGAAATAAACAAAACTTAGTCTATTTAAATTGATAAAAATAATCTACTCTATCTTCTTATGAACAAAACTAAATAATAAGCTGGAAATGAAATGACAGAAACAAATGGAAAACAACTATGCGTGCAATCTAGCTATTTAATTCTAGAAATAAAATGCATTACAGAAAGCAAATGAAACAAACATTTACAGTAACTTAATGAAATAAACAAACTAGAAATTAAAACTGAATTAGCTACAAAGGAAGATAACGAAAACAAGTAAAGAAAACCTCTAGTTGATGAGGGGCCCTCTTAGCAATCAGGGGTGACTCCCAGCTAATGCTTACATGAACAAAATCATGAAGAACAACACATACAACTCTTTATTAAAATGATGGAACAGAGTTACAAAACTCTCCAAAAACAACTGTTTAACAAATGAAATGAACAACCACCAACACTCATGCAGAGGCTGGTATTTATATTATTTACAAGAGATGAGCAAGTTGACCCTTTAGTGGTTGAATGCTCTCTATATTTAACCAACCATAATGGCTTCTAACTAATCGCAGGCCAACGCAGATGCTCTTCCCTTCTTCAGCGTGAGTCTGGTTTTCTTCAGTGAGAATGTGGCACACATGCTCATCTTTTATCGTGGCTATGGCGTGGTGTTGAGCGCAAGCATCATACGTGGAAACTCTTCTACAATGGAGACGTTCCATTATCAAAACACGTGGATGATAAGCATGTGTAATGTCGAGCAGTGGCAGCATGAGAGCGATCTTCTAGAACTGAGATTCTCCATCAATAGAATGCATGGACAGCAGGTCGTTTGTAGAACTATTTCAACATTAAATGCCTGAAATCGGTTATGGACAGTGCGCAGCTTGATTAACGAGCTGGATGGAAAGATGGATAGTGAATTGCATGATGAGCTGGACAGCGAACTACATGATGAGTTGGACACACACCTGGAAGGCGGGCTGCATCGTGATCTAGACATGCAGCTCAACAGCAATTGCGCAGATCGGACTGAATGGTAAGCTGAATACATTTTATTTATAAATTTAGCCCAAAAGGATTATGAAATATGCAAACAAATATGTAAATCAATTAATATATCAAATATACTCCAATAATGTTATTTTTAATTAATTAAAACCATAAAAATGATAATAATAAAAGGTTTCATATAAACCTTAAATATACTCATACCTTAGGTTGAATAATGATATGCGTGACATAAAATAGACAAAAGATAATAAAACATGTGTTTAAAAATGTGTTATTTAACTGCCAAAAATGATAATAAAATGAGGCTCAACATTCCCCCAAACCGGAGAAATGCTAGGTCCCACTGAGCAAAAGAAAGATAATTTTAGGAAGAAAGGTAATTTAAACTTTAATCTTATAACATATCTTTCATATCAAATAGCTCTACAGAAGTAATGATAGTGAAAAAGTATGGGCTAACAAGAAGTTTAATCTGTTTAAGAGATCATGCTATCATTGCGAACTTCAAGATGTGTGCATATGCATGAATGAGTGACTCCATTGTAATTATCTCAACCATATCCAAAGTAAACTTTGGATAGGTTGAACATATGACACAAAGAGGTATAAATTATATTTATGATAAGATTAATCAACACAAAAATCAGTCATTTGATAGTTTTCATTCACATGGAGGTAAAAACTATTTACCAAAAAAAAAATTTGGTTAGAAAATTTTAATCATAAGTGTTGTAATATCACCAAGTTTTACTAGATCGTCATTTAGTATTTCATTTGGATTATCCTTCGATCCTTCATATAGTCCTCCATATTGATTTTCTGTAAAAATATGCTCCATGCTATAAATTCCACTGATCCTGAAAAAACACTTAAGATTTTGTCAGAGATAAACAGTTTTGTCCTAAATAATAATAGATAAAAGCTAACGAATCTCTCTAATCCTCCCCCAAACCAAAGATATGGCGTGTCCCCAAGTCATACAAGAGAGAAGAATAGATTGTTCCAGATAATAAAAAGTACTAGCATGTTGTTTTATTATTTTGTAAAAAGAAAAACTAACTAGTAAATGGAAATGATTGAGATATGTATATTCATGAAAAATAGAAGAGTGCTTAAGAAAGACCATGTAAAATAAGAATAATATAATTAAAATAAAACCATACTAGAAAAACTAGCCATCCATGCCTCATTGTAAAGATATCTTGTCACCGTCAATTATTTTAAGTGTACCCCAGAGTGTGTGAGATTTACAGCTATAGGTCCCATTTCTAAGATAATGACATCTTAGATATATACGGAATTAGATAGCTGGGGTAAATTTATCTTAGAGCCATTCTCAAATGACATTATAAATAATTGGCCATGACATAAAAAATAAAAATAAAATTAACAAATTTTTCATATACTATTTGACGAACTATGTGTATAGTGCTGTATAAACCAAGTCTCATTTACCAGATATTGCCCCACTGCCAACAAGCATGTTCAGTACCCCGGCAGGTTTATCTTAGTACCATGCAAGCATAGTCCTGCCACAAGCAAGCCTATTCAGTAACCCGACAGGTTTACCTGCAATTATCAAGCTTCCTTGTTTTAAGTTTTTACTTAGCATTGACCGGCTGCCAGCAGGATTTTTCAATACCCCGACGGGTTTGCCTTGTATAATGATATTAAAGATATGGAAGCCAATTGGTACTAGAGCGTGTTAAGTCCTGCTAAACACATAATTCATTTTTTTTCAAAATAAAGTTATAAGTAATTTCATAATGGCTAGATCATAAAACATGTCAAAAGATAATAACTGAAAGTTGTTCTTTAACCTAACAGCCCTTCTTCCTTATAAAGTAAAGTAATGTTCCCCACAGATAAAAATTCCACTTACTTTCAAGTTATCACCAAAATACTCAAGAGATAAGTTTTGATAACAAGTATAGGATGAGCTAGTAATCCATAGGATTAAGGTGAGATTTGAAAAAGATGATAATAAGAGTAGGTATGTCAAGCAACTGTTCAAAAATAGAAAATCAGAAATATACATGTCTGAATCAAAATACCGAAAACTGTCTGAATCATAAAAGGAACGGTTAAGAATGATGTACACAAAATTATTTTTAATTATCACTATAAGCTGCAATTTTTAAGAAAGGTTTAAGATATCTTACGATCATAAAATGTCTTTCAGATAATACTCCATGAGCTGCTTATAGATCAAATTCTTATAATTAGACTGCAAAACCACTATGTTAGATGATTCATATTTATTTATAAAAACATATATAACATTATGGAAAGAAAAAGAGTCACCTGTAGTAACTCTTATTTATTCTAAAGAAACAAAAATATATCATATTCTACTAAAAAGAAAGAAGACAATTCAAGTATATGAATTCTTCCAATGTAACCATGTTCGAAGCAAAATTTAAAATATACCTTTATCCACATAAAAGAAAAATATTACAGTGATTGTCTGGATATGAAGAACCAAGCATCATGTTTGATTTAGCAGTAATAAGCATTAAAAACGAGGATGGTACCGTGGCTTGATTACCACTTGGAACCATATTTCAATGTGACTTATGTATTCTAGATTCTCTCCTTCATTTGTTATGTCACGAGGTCTTTTATTAAACCCTAGAATGCGTACAGAATCCATGTTTAGTGATGGGAAATTATCAGGTTGTAATGTTTGTCCTTCATCAAATGAGATGCATTCTATGTCGATCTTATCTTCTTGTGGAAAAGGCCAAGTAGAAATTTCATTTTCTTTTGTATTGTCTATGATTCCTCAATCTACCACCTCTCCAAATCTCGTAGTAATTTCTTGCAATAATGTTGGTGAGGTAGGTAAGGTGGATAAATGTTGCAGATCAACACTGTAACCATATTGTACCACTTTATTATTGTTAGAATGTGAATTGGATTAAAAATGAATGTATGTAGGGCATAGAGGGGGTTTATGGGAAGGTGATTGTGGCAGGTGTAATTGACTATCTTGTGTGGTTGATCTTGCCTGGAAAATGGGATGTTGTTGAAAATCTTGTAGAACAGGAACTATTTCATCATAAGAGAGAGTATCCCTATGATGATCAGATGGGACAAAAAGGCTTTGTGAACAAGGTTGACAAGGGTTAAGATGAGGCTGAGAAGAGGGTATATTCTTACTAATCTTGAATTTTCCTCTTAAATACCTTCTAAATAATTCACAAACATTATCATATGATAACTGAAATACATCACCTGTTCCCCTCAGATTTAAAATTTCAAAATATTCATTTCTTATGCCTTTGAGTAAAAGTCTTTTCAAGGTATCCTTCCCTGACTGTCTTAGTTTTGATCTTTGAAGGTTGTATTGAAAGGGTTCGACATAATTTTCCAAAAAATTTTCTTCTTCCTATGTTATTTCAAAGATGTCCTCATTGACCCTACAATAATCTTGGTATCTTTTCAAGAACATATATTTCATGTCTTCCCAAGTTTGAATGCAGTTCCCACCTAGGCTCATGAACCATAGGAGGGCTGCTCCTTTCAAAGTAAGAGGAAAAAAATTCAGACTTTGAACATTATATGCTCTATAGAGTATTTCCAATTGAAATAAAAATTCATCAGGGTCTTCATTCTCTAGTCCATGAAAATTTGCTAAAATGGATGGGGGAACGTACTATATTTGTGTCACTCCTCCTGGATCTCTAATAGGGAATTCAAAGCTAACAACTTCTTCATTCTTCTCTCCTACCATATCTTCCTACAATATAAATAGTTTTTCATGTGTTATCTGAAAGCTCCCCTTTCAAATGTTCATGTTAGTTTGTTAGTAGAATGGGTGGCACTTACAACACCACTAAGTGATTTAATTGTAAAATAAGTCCTACACTTGTATACGCGTAAATTGTATGAAAGTAAATTACCTAAAGGCACACGTACATCAAATTGAACATATGGAAAAAGTAAACTATCTACGTCTACGAAAATAAAAGTACGTCTAAGCGAAATAAATCAAACTTTACGTAAAGTAAACACACTTGTTTGAAAAATGAACAACAAGGCTTTGGGGAGACCCACTAAAGTGGATGCGTCAGGCTGTCACACTATGGAAATTTTGTAGTGAAGTCATCTTTTCGTCTTACCATTTCCCCTTCCCCTTGCTGTGTAAGGCAACCTATGTATCCTTATCTATCTAGACTCTGTTCATAAAAACTAAACTAAATGAAAACCCAGACTACTGCTACTTTTGGGTTTGGGGGCGCCTATTATAACAGATGCCCAGGTTCTTACCTCTCGTCTTACCACTCCCCCGCCACCAACCTATCACTAAAATTCATAAGCAAATTCTATTTTTTTCTACCTTCCAGAACAACTCCCTGGCAACGGCACCAAAATGTTGGGTCTATTCTACTATCTTAATTACACCTAATATTTAATTATCGATCGGGGTTGGTAGGCTTAGAGTTGATGCAAAATATATGCGAAGGTAGATTCCTAAGGCGTTGTAAAAGTATTTTAATAAACAAAAGATCGAAAGATCTTTCAGAATGAAAAACCAAGTCAAACTTGTAAGAATTTAATCATTAATGTGATTGAACTAGAACAAAGCATCAAACTAGGATAATATCAAACTATTCTAATTAGCAAATGAGAATATAACCACTATTTTTCATAACGAAATCTATTAAGTAACTTCAAGAGCTAACTATTCAAAGAAAGTGTACATTTGGAAATACAAGTACAACAACTAAATAATTTATAAACAAATAACTCCTAACTAAAAAGGATACTATCAACAACTACTTAAAAGGCTATGATGCAAAGGAAACTTAAATAAGTGAAGGAAACTAAGTAAGAGAAACAAGTAGAAAACAAAGAAAACTGAATAAGAGAAGTAAGTAGAAAACTTAATAAAGAAACTAAATTCTATCTACGAGTCTCTATTGGTAATCATATAGTGAAAAATAAAACTATTCCTAAGGATAACACTACTAACCCTAAGCTTTACATGCAAACAAATAAATTAATCCAAAAGCATAATTATAAAACAATGCAAGAGTGGCAATAAAAAGGAATAAAAAACATAACCTAACTCAAAACATGTTTAAAGTGAAAGGATAAAGCTTTAATAAATGAAAACAATATAACTCTAAGTCTAAATGATCAATAAAACTGTCATCTAACTATTACAGTCCAAGCATACTTCAAATACTAAAGAAACAAAACTTAAAACAATTTCAAAATACATTAAAAATGCTAAAAATGAAACGACAGACTGGATGACAGACTGGCCAGATGGTCTGAATAAAAGGCAGAACAGACAGTCACAATGGCAATCTGTATACAGAAAATGGTAGAAAAACACCTAAATGATCTAATTATCAGCTAATTTCGTGCACATGTTTGTACAATGTATAAAGGAAATAAATAAACCTATTTAATCATCATATTTAATAGTAAAATAAACTTAAACAAATTCATGAACATCAAGAATCATTGCTTATTAATAAACAAACTGAAACTCAAATTGCGTAATCTTATAACAGAGAAGAAATAAACAGAACTTAGTCTATTTAAATTGATAAAAACAATCTACTCTATCTTCTTATGAACAAAACTAAAGAATATGTTGGAAATGAAATGACAGAAACAAATGGAAAACAACTATGTTCGCAATCTAGCTATTTAATTCTTGAAATAAAATGCATTACAGAAAGCAAATGAAACAAACATTTACAATAACGTAATGAAATAAACAAACTAGAAATCAAAACTAAATTAGCTACAAAGAAAAATATCAAAAACAAGAAAAGAAAACCTATGGTTGATGAGAGGCCCTCTCAGCAATCAGGGGTGACTTCCTGCTAACACTTACATGAACAAAATCATGAACAACAACACATGTAGCTCTTTATTAAAATGATGGAACAAAGTTACAAAACTCTCCAAAAACTACTGTTTAACAAATGAAATGAACAACCACCAACACTCATGCAGAGGCTGGTATTTATATTATTTACAAGAGATAAGCAAGTCGACCCTTTAGTGGTCGACTGCTCCCTATATTTAGCCAACCATAATGGCTTCTAACTAATCGCAGGCCAACACAGATGATCTTTCCTTCTCTAGCACGAGTCTAGTTTTCTTCAGTGAGAACGTGGCACGCAGGCTCCTCTTTTATCATGGTTGTGGCGTGGTATTGAGCGCAAGCATCATACACGGCAGGTCATCTAGAATGGAGATGTTCCATTATCCATATGCGTGGATGATAAGCATATATAATGTCGAGCAGTGGTAGCATGAGGGCGATCTTCTAGAACAGGAGCTTCTCCATCAACAGAACGCATGGAGAGTAGGCCGTTTGCAGAACTGTTTCAACATTAAATGCCTGAAATTGGTTATCGGCAGCGGGTAGCCTGATTAACAAGCTGGACGAAAAGTTGGACAATGAACTACATGATGAGTTGGACAACGAATGGCATCATGAGCTGCACAATGATTTGGAATGAGCTAGACACGCAGCTGGAAGGCGAGCTGCATCATGAGCTAGACACACAGCTGGACAGTGATTGCATAGATCGGGTTGAATGGTAAGCTGAATATGTTTTACTTATAAATTTATCCCAAAAGGATTATGAAATCTGCAAACAAATATGTAAATGAATTAATATATCCAATGTACTCCAATAATGTTATTTTTAATTAATTAAAACCATAAAAATGATAATAATAAAAGGTTTCATATAAACCTTAAATATACTCATACCTGAGGTTGAATAATGATCTACATAACATAAAATAGACAAAAGATAATAAAACATGTGTTTAAATGTGTTATTTAACTGCCAAAAATGATAACAAAATGAGGCTCAACATTCCCTGAAACCGGAGAAATGCCAGGTCCCACTGAGCAAAAGAAAGATAATTTTAGGAAGAAAGGTAATTTAAACTTTAATCTTATAACATATCTTTCATATCAAATAGCTCTACAGAAGTAATGATAGTGAAAAAGTATGGGCTAACAAGAAGTTTAATCTGTTTAAGAGATCATGCTATCATTGCGAACTTCAAGATGTGTGCATATGCATGAATGAGTGAATCCATTGTAATTATGTCAACCATATCCAAAGTAAACTTTGGATAGGTTGAACATATGACACAAAGAGGTATAAATTATATTTATGATAAGATTAATCAACACAAAAATCAGTCATTTGATAGTTTTCATTCACATGGAGGTAAAAACTATTTGCCAAAAACAAAATTTGGTTAGAAAATTTTAATCATAAGTGTTGTAATATCACCAAGTTTTATTAGATTGTCATTTAGTATTTCATTTGTATTATCCTTCGATCCTTCATATAGTCCTCCATATTGATTTTCAGTAAAAATATGCTCGATGCTATAAATTCCACTGATCCTAAAAAACACTTACCATTTTGTCAGACATAAACAGTTTTGTCATAAATAATAATAGATAAAAGCAGGCGAATCTCCCTAATCCTCCCCAAAACCAAAGATATGGTGTGTCCCCAAGCCATACAAGAGATAAGAATAGATTGTTCCAGATAATAAAAAGTATTAGCATGTTGTTTTATTATTTTGTAAGAAGAAAAACTAACTAGTAAATGGAAATTATTCAGATATGTATATTCATGAAAAATAGAAGAGTGTTTAAGAAATACCATGTAAAATAAGAATAATATAATTAAAATAAAACCATAGGAAAAACTAGCCATCCATGCCTCATTGTAAAGATATCTTATCACCGTCAAGTATTTTAAGTGTACCCCAGAGTGTGTGAGATTTACAGCTATAGGTCCCATTTCTAAGATAATGACATCTTAGATATATACGGAATTAGACGGCTGGGGCAAAGTCAACTTGGAACCATTCTCAAATGACATTATAAACAATTGGCCATGACATAATTTTTTTTTTTTAACAAATTTTTCATATACTATTTGACGAACTACGTGTATAGTGGTGTATGAACCAAGTCTCATTTACAAGATATTGCCCCGCTGCCAGCAGGCCTATTCAGTACCTGGACGGGTTTATCTTGGTACAATGCAAGCATAGTCCCGCTACCACCGAGCCTGTTCAGTACCCCAACGGGTTTACTTTCATTTATCGAGCTTCCTTGTTTTATGTTTTTACTTAGCATTGACCCACTTACAGTAGGCATGTTCAGTAACTCGGTAGGTTTTCCTTGTATAATGATATTAAAGCTATGGAAGTCGATTGGTACTAGAGTGTGTTAAGTCCTGCTAAACACATAATTCAATTTTTTTCAAAATAAAGTTATAAGTAATTTCATAATGGCCAGATCATAAAACATGTCGAAAGAGAATAACTGAAAGTTGTTCTTTAACCTAACACTCCTTCTTCTTTATAAAGTAAAGTAATGTTCCCAACAGATAAAAATTCCACTTACTTTCAAGTTGTCACCAAAATACTCAAGCGATAAGTTTTGATAACAAGTATAAATTGAGCTAGTAATCCATAGGTGTAAGGTGAGATTTGAAAAAGATGATAATAAGATTAGGTCTGTCAAGCAACTATTCAAAAATAGAAAATCAGAAATATACATGTCTGAATCAAAATACCAAAAATTGTCTGAATCATAAAAGGAATGGTTAAGAATGATGTACACATAATTATTTTTAATTATCACTATAAGCTGCAATTCTTAAGAAAGGTTTAAGATATCTTACGATCATAAATTGTCTTTCAGATAATACTGCATGAGCTGCTTATAGATAAAATTCTTATAATCAGACTGCAAAACCACTCTGTTAGATGATTCATATTTATTAATAAAAACATATATAACATTATGGAAAGTAAAAGAGTCACCTGTAGTAACTCTTATTTATTCTAAAGAAACAAAAATATATCCTATTCTACTAAAAAGAAAGAAGACAATTCAAGTATATGAATTCTTCCAATGTAACCATGTTCGAAGCAAAATTAAAAATATACCTTTATCCACATACAAGAAAAATATTACAGTGATTGTCTGGATATGAAGAACCAAGAAACCTGTTTGATTTAGTAGTAATAAGCATTGAAAAGGAGGATGGTATCATGGCTTGGTTACCTCTTGGAACCATATTTCAATCTGACTTATGTATTCTAGATTCTCTCCTTCATTTGTTATGTCACGAGGTCTTTTATTAAACCCTAGAATGCGAACAGAATCTATGTTTAGTGATGGGGAATATTCAGGTTTTAATGTTTGTCCTTCATCAAATGAGATGCATTCTATGTCGATCTTATCTTCTTGTGGAAAAGGCCAAGTAGAAACTTCATTTTCTTCTGTATTGTCTATGATTCCTAGATCAACCACTTCTCCAAATCTCATATGAATTTCTTGCAATAATGTTGGTGAGGTAGGTAAGGTGGATAAATGTTCCAGTTCAACACTGTAAGCATATTGTACTGCTTTATTATTGTTAGAATGTGAACTGGATTGAAAAGGAATGTATGTAGGGAATAGAGGGGGTTTATGGGAAGGTGATTGTGGCAGGTGTAATTGACTAGCTTGTGTGGTTGATCTTGCCTAGAAAATGGGATGTTGTTAAAAATCTTGTAGAACCGGAAGTGTTTCATCATAAGAGAGAGTATCCCTATGATCATCATATGGGATAGAAAGGCTGTGTGAACAAGGTTGACAGGGGTTAAGATGAGGTTGAGAAGAGGGTATATTCTTACTAATCTTGAATTTTCCTCTTGAATACCTTCTACATAATTCACAAACATTATCATATGATAACTGAAATACATCACCTATTCCCATCAGATTTAAAATTTCTAAATATTCATTTCTTATGCCTTTGAGTAAAATTCTTTTCAAGGTATCCCTCCGTGACTGTCTTAGTTTGATATTTGAAGGTTGTGTTGAAAGCATTCGACATAATTTTCCAAAGTTTCTTCTTCTTCATGTGTTATTTCAAAGATGTCCTCATTGACCCTACAATAATCTTGGTATCTTTTCAAGAACATATATTTCATGTCTTCCCAAGTTTGAATGCAGTTCCCACCTAGGCTCATGAACCATCGGAGGGATGCTCCTTTCAAAGTAAGAGGAAAAAAATTCAGACTTTGAACATTATATGCTCTACAAAGTATTTCCAATTGAAATAAAAATTCATCAGGGTCTTCATTCTCTAGTCTGTGAAAATTTGGTGAAATGGATGGGGGAACGTATTATATTTGTGTCACTCCTCCTAGATCTCTAATAGGGAATTCAAAGGTAATAGCTTCTTCATTCTTCTCTCCTACCATATCTTCCCACAATATAAATAGTTTTTCATGTGTTATCTGAAAGCTCCCCTTTCAAATGTTCCTATTAGTTTGTTAGCAGGATGGGTGGCAGTTGCAAAACCACTAAGTGACTTAATTGTAAAATAAGTCTTACACTCGCATACGAGTAAATTGTATGAAATTAAATTACCTAAAGGCACACGTACATCAAATTGAACTTATGGAAAAGTAAAATATCTACGTCTACAAAAAGAAAAGTACACTTAAGGGAAATAAATAAAACTATACATAAAGTAAACACACTGTGCGAAAAAGGAACAAAAAGGATTTGCGGTGACCCACTAAAGTGGATGCATCAGGTTGTCACACTATGGAAATTCCGTAGTGAAGTCATCTTTGCGTCTTACTGTTTCCCCTTCCCCTTGATGTGTAAGGCAACCTATCTATCCTTATCTATCTAGACTTTGTTCATAAAAACTAACCTAAAGGAAAACCTAGACTACTACTACTGTTGGGTTTGGGGCACCTGTTATAACAGATGCGCAGGTTCTTACCTCTCGTATTACCGCTCCCCCGCCACCAACCTATCACTAAAATTCATAAGCAAATTCTATTTTTTTCTACCTTACAGAACAACTCCCCGGGAATAGTGCCAAAATGTTGGGTTTGTTCTACTATCTTAAATACACCTAATATTTAATTATCGACCGGGGTTGGTAGGCTTAGAGTTGATGCAAAATATATGCGAAGGTAGATTCCTAAGGCGTTGTAGAAGTATTTTAACAAACAAAAGATCGAAAGATCTTTCAAAATGAAAAACCAAGTCAAACTTCTAAGAATTTAATCATTAATGTGATTGAACTATAACAAAGCATCAAACTAGGATAATATCATACAATTCTAATTAACAAATGAGAATATAACCATTATTTTTCATAATGAAATCTATTAAGTAACTTCAAGATCTAACTATTCAAAGAAAGTGGACATTTGGAAATACAAGTACAACAACTAAATAATTTATAAACAAATAACTCCTAACTAAAAAGGATACTATCAACAACTACTTAAAAGGCTATGATGCAAAGGAAACTTAAATAAGTGAAGGAAACTAAGTAAGAGAAACAAGTAGAAAACAAAGAAAACTGAATAAGAGAAGTAAGTAGAAAACTTAATAAAGAAACTGAATTCTATCTACAAGTCTCTATTGGTAATCATACAATGAAAAATAAAACTATTCCTAAGGATAACACTACTAACCCTAAGTTTTACATGCAAACAGATAAATTAATCCAAAAGCATAATTATAAAACAATACAAGAGTGGGAATAAAAGGGAATCAAAAACAAATAAAAGAAACAAAACATAACCTAACTCAAAACATGTTTAAAGTGAAAGGATAAAGATTTAATAAATGAAAAAAATATAACTTTAAGTCTAAATGATCAATAAAACTATCATCTAAGTATTACAATCCAAGCATACTTCAAATACTAAAGAAACAGAACTTAAAACAATTTCAAAATACATTAAAAACGCTAAAAATGAAATGACAAACTGGACGGATGGTCTGAATGAAAGGCAGAACAGACAGTCCGAATGGCAGTCTGTATACAGAAAATGGGAGAAAAAGACCTAAATGATCTAATTATCAGTTGATTTCGTGCACATGTTTATACAATGTATAAAGGAAATAAATAAACCTATTTAATCATCATATTTAACAGTAAAATAAACTTAAACAAATTCATGAACATCAAGAATCATTGCTTATTAATAAACAAACTGAAACTCAAATTGCGTAATATTATAACAGAGAAGAAATAAATAGAACTTAGTCTATTTAAATTGATAAAAATAATCTACTCTATCTTCTTATGAACAAAACTAAATAATAAGCTGGAAATGAAATGACAGAAACAAATGGAAAACAACTATGTGCGTAATCTAGCTATTTAATTCTTGAAATAGAATGCATTACAGAAAGCAAATGAAACAAACATTTAGAGTAACTTAATGAAATAAACAAACTAGAAATCAAAACTGAATTAGCTACAAATAAAAATAACGAAAACAAGAAAATAAAACCTCTAGTTGATGAGGATCCCTCTTAGCAATCAGGGGTGACTCCCGGCTAACGCTTACATGAACAAAATCCTCAACAGCAACACATGCATCTTTTTATTAAAATGGTGAAACGGAGTTACAAAACTCTCCAAAAATGACTGTTTAACAAATGAAATGAACAACCACCAACACTCATGCAGAGGCTGGTATTTATATTATTTACAAGAGATGAGCAAGTCAACCCTTTAGTGGTCGACTGCGCTCTATATTTAGCCAACCATAAGGGATTCTAACTAATCGCAAGCCAACACAGATGCTCTTCCATTCTTCAGCGCAAGTCTATTTTTCTTCAGTGAGAATGTGGCATATAGGCTCCTCTTTTATCATGGCTGTGGCGTGGTGTTGAGTGCAAGCATCATACACAGGAGGTCTTATAGAATGGAGACGTTCCATTATCCAAACGCGTGGATGATAAGCATGTGTAATGTTGAATAATGGAAACATGAGGGCGATATTATATAATAGGAGCTTCTCCATCAACAGAACGCGTGGATAGCAGGCCGTTTGCAAAACTGTTTCAACATTAAATGCATGAAATCGGTTATGGACAGTGCGCAGCCTGATTAATAAGCTAGACAGAAATATGGACAGCGAACTACGTGATGACCTGGATAGGGAACTGCGTGATGAGATGCACGATGAGCTGGACACGCAGCTGGAAGGCGGGCTGGATCATGAGCTGGACACGCAACTGGACATCGATTGGGCAAATCGGGCTGAATGGTAAGCTGAATACTTTTTATTTATAAATTTATCCCAAAAGGATTATGTAATATGCAAACAAATATGTAAATCAATTAATATATCAAATGTACTCCAATAATGTTATTTTTAATTAATTAAAACCATAAAAATGATAATAATTAACGGTTTCATATAAACCTTAAATATACTCATACATGAGGTTGAATAATGATCTGCGTGACATAAAATAGACAAAAGATAATAAAAAATGTGTTTAAATGTGTTATTTAGCTACCAAAAATGATAACAAAATGAGGCTCAACAATATACAAAATATGTCCCTTCAACCAAAGTCATCTTTTAGCTTTGTAACAAACTTACACTTTTATTGTAGGCATGCTCCCAAATTATGACAACGAACAAGCCAACGCACAAACAAGACTTGTATATGCACTAAAAAAAAAACAAGAAATAATGCCTTCTTTATAGAGTTGCTCGTCAAGTTGTGCATATCTCTTCTACATTCTATGTTCTGAAACCTTCCATGCCAATGTCCCCTACATCCACACCTTCACATGTCGCTTGTCCATTCCAAAATTACCAACCTTCCATGACACCATCCCTTTCATCCCTACTGCATAATAAATCCAACACCGCCCTTAATGATGCACATCAATGTTTCTGTAAAATATTGGACCAACTCTCTTACATAAATGTATGCTCAATATGCATTGAATCTTACTCTGGAATTATTACAAAAAAAATCCATGGTGCTTATGCATGCTCTCGTTGTAGTTTAGAAAGAAAAGGTCATCGCTTTTCCTTGGAAAACAATATGGACCCCGACATACAACCATATATCCTTGCAATACTT
The DNA here is from genome assembly GCA_001517045.1 of Pseudotsuga menziesii. Taxonomy (NCBI): domain Eukaryota; kingdom Viridiplantae; phylum Streptophyta; class Pinopsida; order Pinales; family Pinaceae; genus Pseudotsuga; species Pseudotsuga menziesii. Next base: position 282,661 of record LPNX010801661.1, on the reverse strand, counting down.
ACTCAAGTTAAGGAAATGTTTGTTTGTCATTTCAACACAATTATACAAGTCACCCATGCTCGTGGTGGTCAATATAAATATGTTGGCCATACTATTAGCTTCCCCCAAGAAATTTCCAATATTGCCACATTCCTCCCTCGGTTAATATTAGACCTTGACATCCTTGTTGTTCAGAAATGAAACCCTACAAACAAACCATATGAATTCTTTGTTAGTCGAATACATGTTCTTGTTTCTCTTGAATACAAAATGGCCAACGATCCCTACTACAAGGATGTTCGAGTTAATATATTTGCATTATCTTCTTTGCCTCTTGAATCAACAAACATATCCCCTTTGCTTCACCATGTCAATCCTCGTGATACACCATTTAATGAACATAGTGTTGAGGCCTGGAAATTCGCAGGCGACAACAGTAAGGGATTCTCCCCAGTCAACATTCCCAACTAGCACGTGACTGTTTTGTGTAGGGAATCCATCCGGTTTACGGTACGGCTACAGTAGGTCAAAGTAACAAAAACAAAGGTTTTACCGGTTGCAGCCCGGTCCACCGTGTATATTTTTGTATTTTTTGACTTAAGTATGATATCCAAGTGCCTATTTAACATGCAGATTGACATAGAATACAAGGAGCGGTCACAATGTGATGCGCAGGTTCTTACCTCTTGC
>LPNX010801661.1:220737-281791 GCA_001517045.1 Pseudotsuga menziesii | reverse complement strand
AAATCAGTAGACCGCTTGGGTTCCCCCCCCAAACGTGTGACTCTTCGGTTCTTCGAGCGTTTCATATTCCTCCTTTTCATCTTTTCTGCGCAAGCTCATCATCTGCTAAGTAATTGACAGACTTTTCAGATCTGCGTATTTTGTTGCTTTCGATTTTGTCTTTTCCTTTGCTTATCTCCCTTGCGACCTTGCCGGTTTGGATTTGATTTACAATGTCTAGCTACACCTTCATGCCTTGGTAGTCCGACCAATCCCTTGAGTCCACCTGCAAATAAACCAAAATGCATCATTCTTTGAATTTGCGTTCCAAAACAAAGCAGCAAATTATATTACTGAAACAACTAATCCACAAGAAAAGACCAGGTGCGCCATCATCATTTTACAAATGCTGACAACACTACCTCGTCCTCCTACGGGCTCGTGATAAAAACACCAACTGCGGAAAATGGGAGGAAAACGACATCGAAAGCAAAAGCTCTGCCCAGCCACAACGGCGGAAGAGTAAAGGCTACAGGCATGCGACAAGAGGGCGGGAAAACTCAATCACAAATCGGAAGGATAATGACATCGAAATCCAAAATGGTTTTCCCAGCCGCAACGGCGGAAGGGGCACAACTACAGGCACGCAACGAAAAAGTCAACACGCATTGGCAGTGGAGCACTTTTTTAGTTCGGATGGCTACTTGATTTGGGAGCCGCAACGGCGGAAGCGAAAAGGTTAGGGACATGAGACCTGAGGGCGGGAAGACTCACAATCGGAAGTCGGAAGACATTTTACAATGGACGCTAAATGGCTTTCCCAGCCGCAACGGCGGAAGAAGAAAAGATACAGGCAAGCGATCAAAGGACTAATACCAATCGGCGATCGAAACGCTTCACGCTTCGGGTGGAGAAATGATTTGGGAGCTGCAACTGCGGAAAAAGAAAGACTACGGCTTCCGATCAAACAAAATTGACTCCCGATCAATAGAAAAATTAAGTGCTTAGACAGCTTTAAAACTCAGTGACGGTAATAAAGTTCGATTCATCCTCAGCTTAACAAACCAAACTCACATCTGCAACTAAACGCAAAATTCAAATGTAGGCAACCTCCGAAAACAGGCTGAGAGTTAATCCTCTAACATCATCCAAAATTGAAGTACGACCACAAAGTTCAAACGATCCAACGATTAAAAATAATGCTAAATCATGAGGAGGGGCCCAAAATTTAAGAAATTTGGGGAAATAGTTGCAGCCGCAACAGGTTCCTCGCTGCTTCTTGATTGTAGGCTGGCAACAGAGAGGCAGGATGCCAATGGATGCGCTTTTGAAACCGACAACAACAATTGATTTGATTGAGCAACAAACCGAGCAAACAAGCTGAGACTGTATCCAAAGGCAACAATCAAGTTTGATCAAACAGTTTCAAGCGTTAAAGGAAAATCTAAAACAAATGGGAGATCAATCCAAGCATTAGAAATCTTTCTAGAAAATCATTAGAACAAATCAAAGAATAAAATCAAACTAATCGAAGCAAAGGAGGGTCCTAAAAATTTTTGGAATTTTGGGAAAATGTTGCAGCTGCAACAATTGGCGACTACCTGGTGAACCCCAGATTTCTAACTTAACTTCTTCCCAGTGCAAGACCATCTGAAAAAAAGTTGAAATCTTCTAGATGTTTGTATCCCTAGGCTGGCCAACCTAGGCATTTAAATCATTGAAAAGTAGTCCATTCTTTGGGAGATGGTAACATCAGAAATATTTGCAAGTCTGAATAACTCTTTTGAGGCCAAATAAGTGAGATTCATTTTACCTTTGTCCTTAGGTAGTTTCGAGCTTGAACTCCACAGGATTGTAACATATAATAAACAGCACTATCCATTTGTTCCTCATTCCCATGCCAACTGCACTTTTGTGCTATTTGAACTTTAGTTCTTGTGAGTCCTCCATCTGCCTTTCTTTCTGAATTTTATTCAGGCTCCTCTATCCCATAGTGCCCTGTTGTGTGAGAGAATAATTAGCTTTTCATCTCACAAACGGAGAGGAACTTTGGCAATTTTGAGATTCATGCTTTTCAAGCTTTGCTTTGATATGTATTGTTTCTTTTTTCAGGAGTTTTGACTCTTGATAGCTTTTAGCTTTTCTGAAATTATGGCATGGGATCATTTATATATGATGTACTGTCTACTTTGCTTCCTTTCTGTGGGTCCTCTGCTTTCACTCCTTCGGACATCTTAGATGTGAAATGGATGGAGCCTCGAAATAGTATTCCAGACCTGTTACTTCTGAGTTATTTACAGGGGTTAAGTAGAACTTCAATGAATGCATGGCCAATTAGGAACACTGCTACTAGAAGACATTCAATGTTTCAAAACACAGTCTTTTGCTCTAGATTTCAGTTAATCAAGAACACTGATGTTTCCATTGCAACCAATGTTTGCCTCTTTATTCAAAACCAAAGAAATAGCAACCAAGCATTAAACTTAAAAGAAAACAATATCAAAGCAGTAAATCAAAATAAAAAAGCCTCAAATCAATAAACAAAGAAAATAACATCAAGCATTAAAGAAAACAAATCAATTTATTTATGTACAAAATGAAAAGAAAATGTGGGCCCGCCCTTAAAAAATATTCAGTCCAACGAGTTAAAGGGCTAGGCTGCAATGTAGGCTGAAAATCTATCCATGGTCTAGCTGTGCTATTTTTTAAATTGAACACATGTCTACTATCCGATAGTCATCCTTTTCAGCCTGAGGGAGTTCAAGGAGCTCAGGCTGAGTGTCAATCATAGAACTGGCCCTTTTTGAGGTATGATGTCTTAGCTTAAGCTCGGTTAGATAATTTCCAAGGACAGACTCAACAGATTCATTACTTTCCCCTAGCTTAGTGATAGTATGCTTCATGTAAGGCTTTCTCAAAATCTTAATCTTATTTGGGGTACCCGTGAGAGGCAACAGTAAATGAGACCAATCTGAAGCAAAATAGCCTTTTAACCTGGCAGACCAATCTCTGTTGAGAATAAGCCCATATCCACTAGGTATGTCAGCCATAGTAATGTCAATAAATTGACAAATCTTGTTGTTTGCAGACAAGCGAATGAGGACATTTTTCATTTCTCCCACTACTTCGACACATGTGCTGTCTAATTGTGTTACTTCACAAAATGTGGACTCTGGCTATCCATTAATATTTTTGCAAACCTCCAGTGGCATAACATTCACCACTGATCCAGAATCTACCAAGCAATTATGCACATTATGATTCAGCATTTCTAGGGTCAAAAGAAAAGGTGGGGTGTCAGTTTTTTCTTCCCAACCTGGTTCTATGTCTTCTTCTCCTGGTTGGTTTTGAGTGGGTATATCCTTTTTAAGCTCTTCAGTTTCTTTAGTGTTTCCCTCATTAACACCTACCTGTTTGACAGGCTCATTGATTGGCTCTACTTCCTGGTTGACAGCAGTGACTTCAGGTGTGTCATTTTTAACATTCACATCTATCTGTCTCTTGACATTCTCTTGCAATTTTTTAATCTTTGAAATTATTGTATTGTCTTTAATTGCTAAGTCCATACCTTTTGTGGCTGTTGGTGGGAATTTAGGCTTAGGAGCCTTCTCTTCTGTGTTGAAAAGCGAGGCACCATTCCATAAGAACATGGTATCATCATCTTGCTTTTCTATGGTCTGGTTTTTCTCTTCTTCTTTACTACTGTCTTTAGTTAATTTAGAGTCCAGCAGCTTGTTCATCACCAATGTCATCGAATTTAACCATTGAGGACACTTCTTTTCAGAATGAGGTTGTTGGTGAAAAGTGCAAAAATTATCCCTCCCTACTTCTGTTATGTTCATTGATGCTAAATTTGGGGGGGGGGGGGATTTTCCATTGGCTGATATCTTCTCTTTCTGGATAGTATGGTTCGTAAGTTCTCTGAACTTCCCTTTCTTTTTTCAAATCTATCACCCTGTTAGATAGTTTCTGCATCATTCTTAACATTCCTTCAAGGTCACATGATTGTTCCTCCTTAGGCTCAGAATAATCTTCGATGCTCTCTTTTTCAGCTTCTACCCTTTCAGCCTCTTCATAAGTTTCTAACAATGTAGGCTTGGCTTTCATTTTAGCGAACATGGCCAAATCAGGTCCTAAAGCTGAAGTATAATATTCAATCAAAACTTTATCAGAAGGCTTATCAGCTACAGAAAAATTATTTAGGTATATTGAAAACCTTTGTGTAAAATGATGCACCCTCTCATTCTTCTCTTTTTTTAACAAACCAAGACCTTTCATCAGTGATGCATGTGTCTTTTGGGTTGTGTACTTCCTTCTGAACATTCTTTCAAAAGTGTCCCAATCAGGAATAGAGTTTACCGGCAAACCGAAATACTAGGATGCTGCTGCTCCTTTAAGGGTATAGGGGAATAATCTACATACCACATCTTCATACTCCCCAGCCCTTAACCCTTCTACTGCTAAAGAGAAACTTTGCAAGTGGTCATCTACAGCAATCCTTTCCTTGTGGTCAAACTTAGGCAACAGCTTGTCAAAAGCTTGAGGTAGGTTATGCAAAGGAGGTGTGAGGTTTAAATGTGATCTAGCTCTCCATGCCAGTAGAGGGTTGGGTTGATTGACATTTACACCAGCCATGAACAAGGTGAACAGACAGGAGTTCGAGTCAGGAAAATCGTAAGATGAAACTAGGTTTACTTGTTTCACAGGTAGAACCAGAACTCGTATGTACTTGGGCTAAGTCAAAATCTTCCAAATATCTGTCGGTGGGGTCATCTTGGGAAAATATGTTTCCACGGCCAGCCATGCACTAGCGGCCCTCCTTCTAGCGCCAGAACTATTGAGGCCTGGAAATTCGCAGGTGACAACAGAAAGGGATTCTCCCCAGTCAATGTTCCCAACTAGCCTGTGACTGTTTGGTGTAGGGAATCCGTCCGGTTTGCGGTCCGGCTACCGTAGGTCAAAGTAACAAAAACAAAGGTTTTACTGGTTGCGGCCCGGACCACCATGTATATTTTTGTATTTTTTGACTTAAGTATGATATGCAAGTGCCTATTTAACATGCAGATTGACGTAGAATACGAGGAGCGATCACAATGTGATGCGCAAGTTCTTACCTCTCGTCTTAAACTCTCTCGCATCTAAATCACACACAGCAAGAAATTACAACTAACTACCTAACCTATCCCTAGGGAGCAAAGTTATCATTCATTAATGAGTAATGTAATTTGTACATGCATTATGAAAAATCACAGATAGTTGATACTTCTTCCAAAATGCATGAACATTAAAAGATATTTGAACAACCAGATAGGCAATTGTTTATGAACAACATTCATTACTCATAGTGGAAATCTTCATAAAATAAACCGGAGAACATTCATACAAGAACATAGGTTCAAAGAGTTAGAACGGTCTCACAGTTAATGGACACAAAACTAAAAATGAAATAGTTCCTCTTCAACAAATCCATAGCACGACATTTGAATATTCCACCAAGCTTTCTCCAACAGGCAAACTGTAATTATCTATTGCAAAAGAAAATAGTTCTTCTTACAATATGTCTTCACAAATCTAACCGGGAAAAAGTCCCAGTAACTTCTAACTTTCAAATATTTAAACAAAATCAATAGACCACTTGGGTTCCCCCCCCAAACGTGTGACTCTTCGGTTCTTCGAGCGTTTCATATTCCTCCTTTTCATATTTTCTGCGCAAGCTCATCATCTGCTAAGTAACTGACAGACTTTTCAAATCTGCGTATTTTGTTGCTTTCGATTTTGTCTTTTCCTTCGCTTGTCTCCCTTGCGACCCTGCTGGTTTCGATTTGATTTACAATGTCCAGCTACACCTTCAGGCCTTGGTAGTCCGACCAATCCCTTGAGTCCACCTGTAAATAAACTAAAATGCATCATTCATTGAATTTGCATTTCAAAACAAAGCAGCAAATTATATTACTGAAATAGCTAATCCACAAGAAAAGACTAGGTTTTCCATCGTCATTTTACAAATGCCGACAACACTACCTCGTCCTCCTACGGGCTCGTGATAAAAACACCAACTGCGGAAAATGACATTGAAAGCAAAAGCTCTGCCCAGCCGCAACGGTGGAAGAGTAAAGGCTACATGCATGCGACGGGAGGGTGGGAAAACTCAATCGCAAATCGAAAGGATAATGACATCAGAAGCCAAAATGGTTTTCCCAGCCGCAACGGCGGAAGGGGCACAACTACAGGCACACAACGAAAAAGTCAACACGCATCGGCAGCGGAGCACTTTTTTTACTTCGAATGGCTACTTGATTTGGGAGCTGCAACGGCGAAAGCGAAAAGGTTAGGGACACGAGACCTGAGGGCAGGAAGACTCACAATCGGAAGTCGGAAGACATTTTACATCGGATGCTAAATGGCTTTCCCAGCCGCAACGGCGGAAGAAGAAAAGATACAGGCAAGCGATCAAAGGACTAATATGCATCGGCGATCGGAATGCTTCACGCTTCGGGTGGAGAAATGATTTGGGAGCCGCAACTGCGAGAAAAGAAAGACTATGGCTTCCGATCAAACAAAATTGACGCCCGATCAATAGAAAAATTAAGTGCTTAGACAGCTTTAAAACTTAGCGATGGTAATAAAGTCCGATTCATCCTCAGCTTAACAAACCAAACTCACATCTGCGACTAAATGCAAAATTCAAACACAGGCAACCTCTGAAAACAGGCCGAGAGTTAATCCTCTAACATCATCCAAAATTGAAGTATGACCACAAAGTTCAAATGATCCAACGATTAAAAGTAACGCTAAATCATGAGGAGGGGCCCAAAATTTAAGAAATTTGGGGAAATAGTTGCAACCACAACAGGTTCCTTGCTGCTTCTTGATTGCAGGCTGGCAGCAGATAGGCGGGATGCCAATGGATGTGCTTTTGAAACCGACAACAACAATTGATTTGATTGAGCAACAAAGCGAGCAAACAAGCTGAGACTGTATCCAAAGGCAACAATCAAGTTTGATCAAACAGTTTCAAGCGTTAAAGGAAAATCTAAAACAAATGGGAGATCAATCCAAGCATTAGAAATCTTTCTAGAAAATCATTAGAACAAATCAAAGAAGAAAATCAAACTAATCGAAGCAAAGGAGGGTCCTAAAATTTTTTGGAATTTTGGGAAAATGTTGCAGCTACAACACATAGCTAACCTTTTATAGTGCAATTACCAAATTATCTTGAACCCCATGAATTACAATCCTCCTCCCTTATTTCTACACAATTAAATTCTAGAACCGAGGTTAAGGAAATAAGACATTTCTTGTACATAACAGAAATCCCATTGCGACCTTCCATTGATTGGATCCCTATAGGCATTTAACCTATCAATTAGTACAACACATAATGCCTTCTATATATGTCCTTCCCAACCTCATTCCCCACAAGTGTTGCAATACTCAAACAACCATGGCTTCATCAGGTTGAGATGCATGAGTATGCGCTTCACCTCATCCACTACCATGACAACTGATTTTGGAAACACCCTCTTTTCACTACTACATATACAACCTCATTATGCGCCATTGTATCCATTCTTATGCTTTCATATTTTTCAAATGCAATCTTGAAGATACACTCCCCCCTACAATACTTGATCTTGTCAATCAATTGCAAAATCTACTTGATGACAATATCGTTGAAAGGGTGACGCACTTCATCTCTACACTTCATGGGATGTGTTCTTATTGGAACAAAAGCATATCTGAAATGACTAATATGATCATTCAACAAGGTGCACCAACCGTCTTCTTCACGCTTAGTGCAGCTGACACCAAATCGCAATATTTGCATGCTCTCATGCCTATCCAAAATCCCAACAATTCAAATCAACACCATCAATGGAATATTAACAACATTATATTGACCCGACATATTTCATCACAATACATGCACAATAGATTCAAAATATTCCTTGAAGAGGTGCTTCAAAAAGGACTTCATAATGTTCGCCATTTCAAAATTTTGCTATCTAACATAGTTGTTTTTTTTCAATGTAGGTATGAATGGCAACATAGAGGATCCACGCATAGTCATGGTTTCATATGGTTGGCAGATGCAACAAATATGGACAGATTGGACTAGGGAGATGTTCTCACGCTTTAACATGCAAAACATTACTTTGAAAACTTTGTTACAACATGGAATCCTCATGCCATCCACTTGCGAACTCTTGGGTTCCACCACTCTACTATAAATTATCCATGTTCTCTTTTATCAAGATCCATATTTACAACAAACCACTTGGATGACTATGGAGAACCTGTTAATTCTGTTCAAAGACACACAAAATGTTCAAAATATTCTTGCCTTCACATAATAGGAATTTCTCTTAAATTCCATTATGGTTTCCCCTTTGACCTACAAGCTACCTATTCTTTGTTCATTGATGCAAATGGACATAAAACATACAACCCTACAAGAAATGATTCCTTGTTAAATATTCACAACTCAACCATGCTTTCAATATGGAGGGCTAATGTTGATTACCAACATGTTCTTTCTAGGCATGTTGTCCTGAAATACATTTCAAAATATGCATGAAAAGCAGAGACAATGTCAGAAATATACCACGTTATTCTATCTCGACTTGCACATGCAACACCGATTGATGGGACTATAATTCAACCACTCAGGTGATTCCTATCACAAATAGTTGCAGATCGAGACATCAACACACAAGAAACTTGCCACATGCTCCAAAAATTCCCTCTTATCCTTTTTAGACTCTCCTTTGTTTCCTTGAATGTGATCCAAAGTGTTTTCCACTGTGTTTTTTATGACCTAACTAACACTCCTCCACACCCCCCCCCCCTCATTGTTGCATACATGCAAACAACCCCTGCCCTTGAACAACTGACCCTTCTTGAAGCTGCTCACTCTTGGTCTTTCTCACCTCATATAAAAAAAATCAATGGAAACCAATCTCCCCTCCCAAGATTGTTCGAGTATTTCCTCAATTCACTTCCATCCCTACCTTTGATTATGATTCCTTTGTACCATTCTATTGGAGTGAACTTCTCCTATACAATTCGTTTCGTTCCCTCCATGATGGCATTGGGAACACAAATTTTGAAATAACTTGTCATTGGCATCACATTAAAGACACATACATTGTATGGCATGTTGATCTCTTACCAAAATATCCATATATACCTTCATCTGATGATTCCACCTCTGATCGAATTCACTTTCCCTTATCCCCTAACATGTTTGAATCGAAACTCATTTCTCAACTTCGCCATGGAAACAACATCCATGTTGATGACCTTGGCATGCTTGGACATCATGATTTTGACAAAAAATCATAATTGGACACAAACAATATCCCTTCACATTTGCATGAAATAGTTATATCATTCATTGACTTCAATCGGTTATCCACCCATCTACACCAAGACACCTCTTGACCTGTCAATTCACCTGATTCCTTGTCTCCCACACAATGCATATCCTTTGACCTTGTGCTTTCCCACTTTGTTAATACTACAAACCCTACCCCACTCAAAATGGTCATTCAAGGTATTGCAGGAACATGAAAGTCTTACTTGATTTCTTGCCTTAAATATGCACTCCAAAATGCCTCTTCCAACAACGTCTTCCCCTTGATTCTCCTTGCTCCAACTGGTGTTGTTTCCTTTAACATAAATGTTCCTACAATACATTATGCTCTTCGAATACCCATTGATGAAATGCACCCTCTTGAAGGCCAATCCCTTTCAAACCTTTAAGAAGCAATTCGCCATATTTAACACATTCTCATTAATGAAATAAGCTTCATTGGACCAAATTTGTTAACCCATATTGATTCTCGTTTACATGAATATTTCCCTTCCCAATGTACAATCCCCTTTGGTGGTTGTTCCATGATCCTTCTTGGTGACTTTGGACAATTCCCCCTGTAAAGGACATTCCCATGTATCCAGGCTCGTCACGTGGCAATGCTCTTTGGAAAATTTTTAACACTTTTGTCACACTTTGAACCATCTTTCGCTAACAAGACAATATCCCTTCTCAAATTATCTTTCGCCAACTTTTAATCAACCTTTGAAATGCAACACCAACTCTTGAATATTGAACACTCCTCATGACAAGAACAACCTCCTCCCTTTCACCTGAAGAGAACTGTACATTTGAACATTCCACCCACTTGTATGCAGCTAATAGCTCTATTTCATTGCATGACAAACATATGTTAAAAAACCTTAACATGCCAGTTGCGCATTTATTTGCAGAACAAAGGAATCAACATGTCCATCAATCCACATATGATGAACAATTGGCCTTCAACGTTCTTCTTTCTATTGGTCAACAGGTCATGTTAACTTCTAACTTGTGGGTTGGAGCAGGCCTTGTTAATGGATCACTTGGAAAATTCATTTCCATTGTCTACAACTCCAACAATCCTCCCCACCTTACCATCCTTTATTGTTATTGAATTCCTACACTACAAAGGACCCCCATGGGATGCTTCTAATCCAAATTATGTTCCCATCCCTCCCATAACAAGAGGTTCACATAGGCAAGTACCACTTATTATGGCATGGGGTTTAACAATCCATAAAGAACAAGGCATGACCCTACAAATTGCAACAATAGATATTGGGAACATTGATAGACAAGGCCTTACATTCACTACAATATCCAGAGTTAAATCTCTTTCATTCCTTCACATATCTCCAACTTTCTCGTTTTCTGGATATTCTTGAATGCAAAACAATCCCTACGTCCAATGATGGAAACAAGAGGAAGCTTTGCTTTCTTCAAAGTCTTTTCAAGTAAATTGTCCTTAAAGATTGCATTTTTTTGTTTTAGGCGTGTACTTGCCACCAATACAATTTTTTATATTTCTCACATCTCTCTTGTTCCCATTATTGAATAGTTTGCTACAAAAGGACAACAAATACAAACATATATTTATTTTTGTTGCAAACAGACGTGTTCTTTTCTTGTTTGCATTATTTATTTATATCTTCCACTATTTATTGTTTTAATGCATCATACAAATGCATCACTTGATCACATGTTCCTCTTTCTTCCAACAAATATAAAATGTTTTATTTACCACTCTACACTATTTCCATCTATGTGTTATATTTTATTGTTTCAACATGTCCATGTTGTATTAGTTATATATGTCTTTTTATAATAACAACCTATCTTTTATTCTCAAACAAGTCAGCTTGACATGTGCTATATATTTGTTATTGCTTATGACATGCAAAAGCTTTGTAATTGTTCATATACATTGGTTCGTTCCTGCTGCAAACAAAAATCGCTATGGAATTTATGAGCACACTACCCTACTATTATCCACAAATAAAGGAACGAAGGGAAGCATTACAAGAGAAAGAAACATGCTTCGAATCATCATATGTGCTTCCAATTAATTACATTCAACCAACTATTAAGTTTCTCCTTAAATTGAAGAACCTGCTTCAACGTCTTCTTTGTTCCTACTGCAAACCAAAGTTAGATTTAACATACCTGAGCAAACTTTCACACTATTGTCAACAAATAAAAAAGCACGAAAAAGAATTACAACAAATGGAAACATACTTTGAAGCATCATATGTGCTTCCAATTACTTGCATTTTTCCAACCACTTAATTTCTCTATAAATTGAAGCAGTTGCTTCAACATGCTATGCATTTACATGAAAGAGATGTAGTCACACATATATGACAAGATCTTGTTCTACAACATCCACATCTTCGTCCCTCCATTTCTTGTACTTTGTGTTGTCATTGCCATCAATCCTTCTGTATATATGATTGAATTGTACTGAATTCTTAGAATTTAGTATTCTAGACACTTCCCTACTCTATTTTGGTGTATTGTTTTGTAACAACTTATACGCTTGAGCTTGTTATATCTGATCTCCCCCATTTAGATCCCTATATAATACTTACTATGAAACTCTTAAGTCAACTTTGTTTTGTTGCACTTTCACTTTTGTTCTTATATACTCGTATGCACTGATATGTCTCCTATGGTCATTGTTACTTCAACTTCAAAATGCCCATTCTTTTATGGTATCACAATGTGTTTTTTTTACTATTATTTACCTTCACAATCTATCCAAAATAAGGTGGAAAATTATGGAATATGATTTGGTACATATATCCACATTTTTCTTTTATTGTTAAAAATCTCATCGATTATACTTGCACATTATCGATGTCATTGAATTTATCTTTACCCCTTTTACTTTCTTAATTTTCTACAGCATGCTTTGTTATGAATGTTGTTGTTGAACAAAATTCAAGTATACCTACATTTTGCATAAAAAATAATGCTCAGTTATCTTTCCATGCTTAGTTGTTTATTTCCCTTTGCAATAATCAAATAATCAAATGTGTATAATAATTCATAGCTAGAAATGCTTTCTCTCATGTGCTTGTATAAAAAATGTGCGTTGCCTATTGTTCCTATCTTCAATTGTTTTTTTTCCTTTTCAATAATAAAATGTGTATGATGGTTCATGGCTATAAATGATTTGTCTTGGGTCCTTGTATAAATTTTATAATCATGTCTACTAAATTATCTCTTTACCTCAGTATGTTTTTTTCAATGAAAAAAATGTATTGTTCAGACGTGTCACTTTTCATTTAAAGATATCTCAACACTTGACAAAAAGGTCTATTTGTTTTTTATTAATGAAAATCCTTTTTTATGTTGTTTTCCCCAAAAAAAAAATCCAAGTCATTAGTTTGACACTTCATACTATCAATATTACAATGGTGGATCCCATCAATTATTTTTTACCTTCCTTACATGGTGATGATAGAAGTTTCAATTAGTGTATTAAACACTTGTACAATTGGGAGAGAGATAAAATGAGTTCTATCCCCACCTTGTTATTACATCCTTCCTCTTACGATTTGATGGGTGTTTATTAATCCTTGATTTATGGTGTTTGGGATTTGTCTTGTGTTGACCTTTACTTCTTGGTCCTATGTGCTAACTCCCACCTTATACATATAAAACTACCCCTTTGTCTTCACTCTATCGCGCTCTCTTCTTATATGATCTACTATTCCTACCCATCCCTCTTTAAAGTTCATTCATGTTCCTCTTCCAAAACGTGTAACACATGGATTGTTATTAGATTGTAAAGAGAACTTGGTGTCCATGTCAATTGTTTTAGAGATTCCGTCAGTAACATAAATCCTGATCCAATGAGACTAAACTTCAAATAGGGTATTCCCAATCTGCAAATAAATTACTAAATTTGATATTTTCCTTCCATGCTTTCTACATAGACATGATGTGGTTATTCCTGTGCAGTTTCATGTATGTCCCTTACTGCTTCATAAATTGGTTAGGATAAAGCACACATGGTATTTCAGAGGACACTCGCATCCTCCATGAGAACCCTAAGCTTGAAACCAGCTTAACAAAACCACTATTGTAGCCTTCCAGGACCAAATAAACCTCTATGAAACCAAATAAACCTCCAGGACCAAATAAATATCCACGAAACCCAGTCAACAAACCATGCGTTGAAAACCACTAGACATGTGTCAAAATAAGACAGACCTAGATTTATTATCTTCATGGAAGCCGACACCTATGTGAACCCTGGAGTTCATTGTTCAAATGTTTTCATAGGACAAAGGTTTATTTCATGGTTGTTTCTATTAATGATGAGTAGGTCGTCATTGGTTGATCCCTACCACTATTGGTTTAAATTCTAATATGCCATCTAAGTGACCACCAAGACCTTATTTGAAATTTGCTTCTTTTTCCTTTTCCAAAATTTCTAACACATGAACTATTATTCGATTTTCATAAATATATGTTTCCCATGTTGATTTTTTTAGAGCTTCCATTTGTTATGTGAAATTGTCATCTATTGTGTAATGCATCCAAGTTATTGCAAGCATTGTTTGAGGGTTTCATCTTCCATATTTTGGGAATGCCACTCCCTAGGCTAACTATCAGAAGGGGAGCCAAGACTTATGTGAACCCTATTGTTCATTGTTTAATTCTTTCAAGGAATAAAACCAAAGGAAAAATGTATCAAAGCATGTTTACCTTAGGATTTTTATAGATACTGCAAAGCAAAGGTGGTGCAACAAACCAAGTGAATCGAATAGTCAGACAAGATCGTTGAAATATTCATTAGATAAGTTGTAGAAAATGGAAAAAAAAATTGGAGAAATTAAGATGAAAGTCCAATTCTGAATGCAACCATACCTCCTGTTGCTTTGATGAGAATTCATGCATTTACGGAGCATCGAGGGGCATCATTGATGGTGACGAAACACCATCGACGTTGTTTGAGGGTTTCCTCTGTTGGTATAAGTTCTAATATTGTATGTAAGTGACCACCAAGACTTGACAGAAAGACTGTGAAATAAACCTGCTTGGAAATAGCTAAGTGAAATCTGGTTTAGCAGTCACCTGGGATTCGAAGGTACCCTTCCCCATGGTGCAATTTTTAGTCTATCAACCAAATAAGTGTGTAAGACATTGAATTGAAGATGAAAATAATATTATCTGACCTATACTTTCTTGTTAGTGTTCACAAATGGGTCAGGATAAATCTAACATCTAGGGTTCACATGAAAACCCATAATGAACTACACACACAATTGCAAAACACATGAACTTCCTCAGAACAAGATCATCCCAGGACACCTAAGCATTACCAAATAAACCTGCGTGAAATCCTCTTAACAAAACCACCTTTCAAAAAAATCAAGAGACCTGCTAGTCGTTGTTATGGATGCCACTTCTATTTGGATTGTGTTTTGAGGTTTCCCTTGTTTAAATATAAATGTTGTAAGATGTCTTTATCCCTTTTACAGTCGTGGTTCAAGTTCTGTCATTAACCTTCCTCTACCTGTCTAACCTATCCTGGAATTTTCTCTCTCTCTCTCTCTCTCTCAGGTATGCACAAATACTCATCAACTGTTTTGAATGCTAAATATATGAATATAAGGAAAGTCGCAATTCACCAAGTAATTTATCATACTTTCTCTTTTTGTGTTACACATTATATCTATTATTGCTACTACAATGTTGTGTAATTACTCTTATTATTGCTGTTGCTTTTCTCATTCTATGTTTGCATTTATTTAATGTGTGTTTCATTTTAGCTAAGTCATATTTGAAAATGTTAGAGTTGAAAGAGGTGAAAATTATCTTTTAGTTGAACAAATCTAAACTTCTCTACTGGTAAAATACTAAGATTGTCACATAGATCTACTTCTTAATTATTCGGAAACGAGTGTAAATGTACTCACCTATGAATCAAAGAAATCTTTGTTTGTTCTTGACAGAATTTCCCAAAAGTACAAAGTTGAACATAGATTCGTTATTAAACATTTAGCTTTATATCCGAGGGATGGAATAAAAAAATGCTTTTGGATACCTACTGCAACTTGCAAATTCTACTCTGGAAACTTGCCTTTGAAAAAAAATGAAAAGTTATGCTCCCACATCTGAACCTTACTGGGCATACTTTTTCATTTTCAAGCAATCCCCTTGATTAAATATATTAATGGTTTTTTTTAGCTGTTATTTTGTCCTTTAGGTTGTTGGCCTCAACTCTTTGTTGGAAGTCATATTTGTGAATAGGGCACCTAACATATCCACAAAACCAACAATTATTATTGAAATAGGTGTTTCACATGGTTCTCTAGTACATGCAAATTCACGTTCAATTTCACCAGTATGTATCTTTTACATGTTATCAATTTTTTTAAGTCAAACTGACAGAGGCTTAATTTTAGTTTTAAATATATGTTTTTATCTTGTTATGTTTTATGTAACATATATTCTTTCTTTTCTCTAAAAATCATAGAAATTTTTGTTCAATCCAGCGTTACACAGTTGTATGCTCACATTTTCTATCAGTGGTATAAATGTTATTTATGGAGGTCTGAAGTTCTCTATTTGAGTTTAGGAAGACCAAGTTATTGAGATTCCATACCTGCCTATTATCAGCTAATCTTAGAACCTCCCCTCTGTGGTATCAACCAACTAGCTTAGGACACTTACCATGTGAAGATAGGAAATATTAACTACACAAGCTCTATCAAGGGCCACTCCCCTCATTTTTTCAAAAGGTTGATTATCACTTACCTTTGCCACACATTACCAGAAACCTAATCAGAAAATCAATTTCTCGTTATGTTCCCCTCTTCTCATTATCATACCTCTTTTCACATTGTATTATCACATTACTAATCAATTAACCTTACAACACTCGCTATGCAAACAAAGGAAACCATTTCTTGCACAAGTTCCCTCAATCTAATGAACAGGCCTTTAACTGTCATATTTTAAAAAAATGAACATATCTCTTGCTACCAACACTCTCCATTCATGTCTTCCTCCACTACCATTGTTCTGATTGATATTCCTGCCACTGCAACAGTTGGGGAATACATGTAGAGGTTGTTCACTTTGTTATTATCCTCAATAACCAAATAATCAACAATATCATAGATAAAATCCTTTTGACATTTTTACAATATATTTACATGACATAACATCAAGCAGTGCATTATATTTGTAATTACTCATCCAACAATGCTAATGCAACCAAATAGAGACTCCAAATGTCTACAATCCCTAGAAGCCTCAATGTACTGCACATACATTCCCTATAAAAGTGCTTAAATTCAAGATCCAATAATAAAAGAAAGAGGGCCTTTGGAGTCACTACTAACCTGCAATATCTATTACGATCCTACCACGTTCATTCCTATTACATACTCTCAATGATGTCAATTAAGACCCTAACAAATGAAAATACCATACATTTGTACACCAACGAATTCTCATTTTGATTCCAAAACTTGGAAGCTTTGGAACATTATGAAGTAACTGTATAAGCAATTTAATATGTAGAAAATCTTCCAAGGCTTTTAATATTGGCTTCCAGCTTTAAGAGAGATTGTGTGGTATTCAATGACATTCAGTACAAATGTCTCTCACATAATTAATATATACCTCAACCTTTTTCCACCGTTTCTCTATATAATATCAGAGTCTTTCAGAATTCTCACATGAATTTGTAGCTTATTTCAATTTAGATTTTCTCTCCCCAACCTTTAGTCATTTTTCTTGAAACCCTGGTGAACCCCTATGTTAACACTCCATTTTTAACAGTTGATTTGAGAGCCTGATAGGAGTTCAATGAGGGTCCCATTCCCGTGAACTTCATGTGAACTCCCCTTCAAGTTATCAGAAATGCAAGGCAAAGGAGAAAACGGAAGGTGTGATGAAGGCGTTGAGCGAGACTCAAAATCAAAGGCTGAGATTGATCGAAGGTCGATCAATGGCTCCAAACCATTTCGTGCGAGTGGACATGCTTGACCAAAGCCGTGTTTCCAAAATGGGTTAAAGGTCAGAAACATTCTACGGTCGAGATGGGATCTGATTCAGATCTACGGCCTCAATCAATTTCGCAAGCCATACTTGCGCGGGTAAATCCACGAATTCAAATTGTGTAAGAGGGGTAGTGGTCGCAAAGATCAATGGCTACGATAAGAAAGGAGATAAATTTACGTCCACTATTTATTTCACAGAGTGGACTAGCACGAATGAATGCCAAGGATTCTCATTGTGAAAGATAATGGGGCCCACTAATATCTACAGCTGCATGAAGGGTCGGTCGCGATCGACGGTTGAGAACATGTCATGATCCAGAACTACCCGCGATGTTCAAAGGAGAAAATTTGGTGGTAGATGGAACAGAACATGGACAATGGACGTCAAATATTCCTCGAATCAGATGATTGGAAAGGCTCCCAGGGTGCAGGTTTCACATCCAATGCAGAGATTACAGCGGAGGAGACGTTCACGCATGTAATCTACATCCTTGCGGATTGGTTGATTTCTTCGACACCATTTGTAGCACGCGTAACGGTGGAATCATCCCTTTGGAAGATTCATGTCATGAAAATATAGGTGGATTTTGTGTGAGTTGGCCTACGGAAATGAGGAAAGTAATCGACGAATCTGCCACTCACACGAGGCAAATCTAGCACGACGCAGGAGACCATTCTATTTCCTACTTCAAAAGAGCAAGGAAACGTGGGAGTGTCCATTTCATGAAATTTGCAGCATGGATCTATTATACCAGATGGTGTCCACAAATGCTTCCCACAGCGGACGGTAAGGCGCCACGACCGATGAAACTAAGTGACTAGATCCCCAGCAATTAAAGGATCACTCTGCTCGTGCCCTCACACATGTTGATACCAAATACATTCAATGACAGAGTGTGCAGGAATGATGACCAGTCATTGCTAGGGTCAGTCTCGAAGCCTTATATATACTGCTTTCGAAGCAATGGGAGTGAATTAACATATCTCCAGGACCTGATTTTTACTTCTCCATGAATCTGCAAAGGCCCAAAGAGTTTGACGATGAAGATCTTGTTTGAGAAGCTTGTCCATCTGTGGGTGTTGACGGTTGGCGGGAAGCTTCCACACTTGCCCGTCACCTTGGTATTGCATGCCAAGAATGACACCAGCCATCGAGGTCCAGACATGATACCCACACCCCCAACAATGCGGGGCTTGGACACTTACTCCCTGTAAGTGTTTTTCCAGGAACCCCCGATAGCATTGCGCCCACCAAATCCTCCACAGAAGGGGACAGTCATTGACTGTTCCCTGTATAAGAATTTGTTCAGATGGGAGTGTCAGGGGTTTAAAGCCCTAACAGCCCTCTTTGTGAAGTCCACTTTCCGAGGGTGATGGGGCTGGTGTAGATATGCTACACCCTATTGCCTATGGGAGAACTCACCTCACTGGAGGTGAGAAGTACAAGAATGACAAGCCACCCCACAGGTCCGTCTCAACCAGAAGCAATGCGGCACTTCTTCCATAGCCCGCGGCTAACAGTCTTACCCAGAGAGGAAGGAGGTGGTGGATGTGATTGAACCGAGGAAAGATACGAGCGACCTTGCCAGTGTGTGCCCATGCGAAAAGCTACATTTGAACATGATGGGACCATACACTTCAAGAATGGAAGGAGGCATCATAATCTCAATCCACCGTAGCAGCCAAGCAAGTCGAACTGTTACTCGGGCCGAATGAGACCGCCAATGCCATGATCTCTATTATTTATATTTGTAAAATGTGGCGATAGTTCCACTCACTGTACTATTAATGCATGATAGTGACTTGTAACAATTTTCAAATCGGTAGTCTCAGCATTAGAATAGTATAAATACACTCTCGATAGTGGGAGGAAAGGGGTTGGTTGGATTGGGAAACATTCTAGGGATGAGGCTCTCCATTGTAAATAAGATTTGATGCCTGTGTTATGAATAAAATTGTAGAGGAAGAGTTGTTTCTCATGGCAGAGATTCATGTGTCGTTGCTTCTCCCAATATGTACCTTATTTACGTTGTAATGAGCTTCCTGTTTTCATTCCAGTTTGTTGATTGCTTTCATGTCTTCAACTTAGTGTATAATAGTTAGGAATTCATACTCTTTATGCCCTGGCTATTGTTCCAGACATTTATCAAGTTTCTTCTAAAGTTGCATGGAATTCATCTCATTGGTGCTCCATGTGATGGGTTGTTCTCTCTCGTCCTCCAATCACCCGCTAAAGACCTCCTGATTGAGAGATCAGTGGCTACCTTGCCTCTCTTTGCAACCCCACATCATTCCTTTCCTTATGCAAGTGTTCCCTACGCAGGTTTTTGACTCCATTGCCAATTGTCCCTTACCCCGATAAGCCCACCTTACATCTCACCTTGATACACTTTGTCCCATTCAGGATCCTAGCCCCCTGATTACCCTTGACTGAAAATCTTACGCAGAGTAGACTCCGAAGACAAAACGAGAGATCCCTCTCTAACTGCATAGGGCCAGAGGTGCAATCTAAAGTGGTTCTGTCGTTACCCAGGAGTGGGCCTTCCACAACATTTGGGCTCATTTCCGGTGCTAACAAAATGGCGTCGTTGCCGGGGACGAGTGGAAGATTCTCCCTGGGAAGAACGAAAAAGATTTTAGATCTAGTTGTTGATGGTGAACAATTGACCAGACATTAAGAAGGTTGAGCACTTTTCTCCTGATGACTCCACTCTTGAAGGATTTAGACTTCAGCGAATCCGCTGGTGGTGTGACCCAAAAATCAAATGGCCGAGGAAAGCTGGCAGACTCCATCTGGAAAATGGACCCCTTATAAGGATTAGAAATACATGACGGAAGATCGAGATACTCGGGTCTGCGTTTCTTCCAGGATGCCTTATCCTATCTTGTAATTTTGCTCTTATCTTTTCCTAGATTTATCAAAATAGCCTTCTATGGTTTAGCTCATTCTTAACAAAGCTATGAATATATTCTTGTTTATCCTTCTTTACGAACCAAAAGCATTGTGTCATCTTGTACATCTGATTATGGCCTAGATTTTTATCCAAGGGCTCATGATGTCAAAGGACACCCCTTTGAAATTCATGAAACCTCGAACGATAGCTTAGCTATTGTACCTAACCTTGTCTCTCCTATTTCTCCAAGCCGATACAAACCACTACAGCTGCCTCCCATCCTCCATGATTTTCCCATGAGATATTACAAGTACCTCCCCAAGTTTAACGGAGAATCCCAAGACTTGACTGCTAAGAAACATTTACAAGCCTTTAAGCATTTCTCTAACCTTTTTGAGATAGATCATGATGATGTATTCATGTGGGCTTTCGCCCTGTCCTTGCAAGGAGATGCCAAAGTATGGTTTAAACACTTGCATCCTAAGTCCATCAACACTTGGGAAGAGTTTTCTTGCACTTTCTTAAATTTTTTGGGTAGGAGAAGGCCATTGGAGCAAATACTTTCAGAGTTTTATTCCCTACGGAGGCATGAGGATGAGGCCATATCTAGTTTTAACAGAAGATTCACAAGCTTTTATTATAACATGCCTAAGGAAGTCCAACCTCTTGAGAACACTGCTAAGATCTATTATGCAGCCACATTTCCTCCTGACCTGTCCTTGCTTCTTTTGGAGATAAAATCAACCACCCTGCAGCATATGTTCGCTAATTTTTTGGAGGTTGAGGAAAACCTTAAGATGTCCAAGAAATTATCAGATCAGGACAGTGGTGGTGAAATAAAAGACACATAAAAATTGGTTGGGCCCTACAAGCATAATGGGCAAGTCTCTAGCATGTCAAAGCTCTCTTCTGGTATGCAGAAAGATGACCGGCCTAATGCAGGAGTAGGTAGTCCTGCAGGATTGTTCTCTAAAAATGGAGACCTACACCGCCCCTGGTCCGCAAAGGACAATTTTAAGAATGAGTTTGGTATGCCTGTGTATGATGAATATGAGGAAGAGTACCTGCAGAATATACATGATGAGCTAGCTGTTGAAAAAAATCCTGTTGATGAAAAGAATCAAGATGCAATGCAAAGTCAGAAGGTTGAAGCGGGAAAGGACGATAAGGGCACTAGATGTGATATCCTACCCTTTTGTTATGCCTCTTTTGAATTAATACGACACATGATTAAGGCCTCCATGCAAAAGCAGAAAGAAACAGAGATGGTGTAGACCAGAAGCCTATACAGGAAAGAAGACAATAAGAAGAACCAGCCAGGCGATTCCTCTCATGCTACTAATACATTGGGAATCTGTAGTGAAGGAACAAGCTATGAAGATGGATGCAACAGCCTCCCAATAAACACATTTTCTTATATTTTTCCTTCAGTAGCGCCACCTCACATAAGAGGAATATGCCTACTCGGTTCCATTGGAGAAGCAAGGGACCTCCCTCTTGAAGCACATCAAGCTCTTGTTACAGAAATTTTGAGCGAAAAGCGGGATGTTCCATTGAAGAGAGATTTTGTGGGTCCTTTTATGCAATATTCCAAGTGTCAGTCTGATGAATCTCTAGAAGAAGGAAGCTCTGGATAGCTTTCCCATGAGTAGGTGACAGAACGTACTGGAGGTTGCCGTGATTTCTATGACCCTTGGCCGAATACATGGAGGGTCTGGGTGAAGGCAGTGATTGGTTGCATCCATGCTTTGAAGATTAGTTTGTTTATCATTTCCTTCTCCCATTATCTATTTCATTTATGTCCATCAAGCATAATGAAAGGACAAAACTATTAGGAAAGTTACTTGATTGGCTTCATTGGAAGTCTGACTTCACTTAATCAGACTTATGCACAAATTTAGGTAGAGTAGGTAGGAAAAAATAAGCTCGGTAGTTATCAAGCATTTCCTTCAGTAATGTTTTGGTTTGTTTGCATTTTCAATTACCAGCATAGGTTTATAGTCACCAGCATGATTTGCAAGAGTGGCACGAATTCACTGAAGCAGCAACTCATAGCAGAATGGAGATGTCAAAGAAATATTGAAGGCAGCCCAATGGTTTTGGCACTTGGTCTATGGGGGTTCTTTGCTACCTCACTAGGAGGATAGCATCCCTCATGGAGCCAGTTGTTAACACTCCATTTTTAACAATTGATTTGAGAGCTTGATAGGAGTTCGATGAGGGTCCCATTCCCGTGAACTTCGTGTGAACTCCCCTTCAGGTTATTAGAAGTGCAAGGAAAAGGAGAAAACAGAAGGTATGTTGAAGGCGTTGAGCGAGACTCGAAATCAAAGGCTGATATTGATCGGAGGTGGATCAATGGCTCCAACCCATTTCACGTGAGCGGACATGCTCAACCAAAGTCACGTTTCTAGATTGCGAAATGGGTTAAAGGTCAGAAACATTCTACGGTCGAGATGGGATCTGAGTCAAATCTATAGCCTCAATCAATTTCACAAGCCATACTTGCACGGGTAAATCCACGATTTCAAATCGTGAAAGAGGGGTAGTGGTCGCAAAGATTAACGGTTGTGATAAGAAAGGAGAGAAATCCATGGCCATGGTTTATTTCATAGAGCAAAATAGCATGGATGAATGCCAAGGCTTCTCATTGTGAAAGATAATGGGGGCCACTCAGATCTATGGCTGCATGAAGGGTCGGCCGCGATCAACGGTTGAGAATATGTCATGATCCAGAACTTCCCACGGTGTTCAAAGGAGAAAATTTGGTGGCAGATGGAATGGAACGTGGACGGTGGACATGAAAGATTCCTTGGATCGGATGACTGGAAAGGCTCCCAGGGTACAGGTTTCACATCCAGTGTGGAGATGACAGCAGAGGAGACGTTCACACGTGTAATCTACATCCTTGAGGATTGGATGATTTCTTCGACGCCATTTGTAGCATGCGTAACGATGGAATCATCCCTTTGGCAGAGTCATGTCACGTAAATATAGGTGGCTTTTGTGTGAGTTGGCCTATGGAAATGAGGAAAGTAATCGGCGAATCTACCACTCACACGAGGAAAATCCAGCATGACGCAGGAGACCATTCCGTTTCCTACTTCAAAAGAGCAAGGAAATGTGGGAGCGTCCACTTCATGAACTTTGTAGCATGGATTTATTGTACCATATGGCGTCCACAAATGCTTCCCACAGCGGACGGTAAGGCGCCACAACCGATGGAACTAAGTGACTAGATCCCCAGTAAGTAAAGGATCACTCTGCTTGTGCCCTCACACATGTTGATACCAAATACACTCAATGACATAGTGTGCAGGAATGATGACCAGTCATTGCTAGGGTCAGTCTTGAAGCCTTATATATCCTACTTTCGGAGCAATGGGAGTGAATTAACATATCTCCAGAACCTGAGTTTTACTTTTCCATGAATCTGTAAAGGCCTGAAGAGTTTGATGATTAAGATCTGGTTTGAGAAGCTTGTCTGTTTGGAGGTGTTGATGGTTGGTGGGAAGCTTCCACACTCGCCCATCACCTTGGTATTGCATGCCAAGAATGACACCAGCCATCGAGGTCCAGACGTGATACCCGCACCCCCAATGACACGGGGCCTGGACACTTACTCCCCGTAAGTGTTTTTCCAGGAACCCTTGATAGCATCACACCCACCAAAGCCTCCGCAGAAGGGGATAGTCATTGAATGTTCCCTGTATAAGCATTTGTTCGGATGGGAGCGTCAGGGGTTTAAAGCCCTAACAGCCCTGTTTGTGAAGTCCACTTTTCAAGGGTGATGGGGCTGGTGTAGATATGCTACACCCTATTTCCTGTGGGAGAACTCACCTCACTGGAGGTGAGAAGTACAAGAATGACAAGCCACCCCATAGGTCCGTCTCAACCAGAAGCAATGTGGCACTTCTTCCATAGCCCACGGCTAACAGTATTACCCAGAGAGGAAGGGGGTGGCAGATGTGATTGAACCAGGGAAAGATGCAAGCGACCTTTCCAGTGTGTGCCCATGCGGAAAGATGCATTTGAACACGATGGGAGCACACACTTCAGGCATGGAAGGAGGCATCATACTCACAATCCATCGTAGTAGCCAAGCACGTCGAACTGTTACTCGGGCCGAATGCGACCGCCAGCGCCATGATGTCTATTGTTTATATTTGTAAAACGTGGTGATAGTTCCACTCACTGTACTGTTAACGCATGATAGTGACTTGTAACAATTTTCAAATTGATAGTCTCAGCATTAGAATAGTATAAATACACTCCCGATAGAGGGAGGAAAGGGGTTGGTTGGATTGGGAAACATTCTAGGGCTGAGGCTCTCCATTGTAAATAAGATTTGATGCCTGTGTTATGAATAAAATTGTAGAGGAAGAGTTGTTTCTCATGGCAGAGATTCATGTGTCGTTGCTTCTCCCAATATGTACTTTCTTTACGTTGTAATGTGCTTCATGTTTTCATTCCAGTTTGTTGATTGCTTTCATGTCTGCAACTTAGTGTATAATAGTTAGGAATTCATAATCGCTATGCTCCAGCTATTGTTCTAGACATTTATCAAGTTTCTTCTAAATTTGCATGGAATTCATCTCGCTGGTGCTCCATGTGATCGGTTGTTCTCTCTCGTCCTCCAACCACCTGCTAAAGACCTCCCGATTGAGATATCGGTGGCTACCTTGCCTCTGTTTGCAACCCCACACCATTCCTTTCCTTATGCAAGTGTTCCCTACTCAGGTTTTTGACTCCATTGCCAATGGTCCCTTACCCCGATAATCCCACATTACATCTCACCTTGATACACTTTGTCCCATTCAGGATCCTAGCCCCCTGATTACCCTTGACTGAAAGTCTTACGCTGAGTAGACTCCGAAGACAAAACGAGAGATCCCTCTCTGACTGCACAGTGCCAGAGGTGCAGTCTAAAGTGGTTCTGCTGTTACCCAGGAGCGGGCCTTCTGCAACCTTTGGGCTCATTTCCAGTGCTAACACCCTAGATCAATTCAAGGTTCAATAGTAAAGGCTCATCAAATCTAAGAAGATGCTTGGAAACATATTTAAGAAGAAAATATTGAGCTAGAATTTGGGAAATTCTAAACATGGTGATCAAATTTGTCTTTGACTTCATGTTTTTAAGCACTTAAAATAAACAATTTATGTTTCCCAAAAACACATTTAGTTTGTTAGAATGAGAAATGACTCTATTTCTCTTTTGTTCAAACATTTTGATTTGTAGTATAATCATTTCAATATGCATTTTTTTAGCATGTTACATTTTGGTATGCCTCGATAGGTTTTCTAATTGTTTCTATTGATCAAAATCAAATTGTTGCAAATCTAATGAAGAATCAACCCCTTTCAGGTACTTCATAGCATCTATGAAGAATCTATGCATTAACCCCTTTCAGGTACTTCATTGTTATTTTCTTATAGCATTATCACACTTCTATTGCATAAAACCTATCCAATTTAGCAAAGACGGATTTTCTATCTACCACTCACATTCAAAATAGTACATTGACATCAAGGAAAATTTTCATGTTTTTTATCTGATTCTAAGAGAATAAATTTTGATTTCTTTATAAGTTTCAGCTTCCAAGTCTAAGAGTGTAATGTTTTGTTCAATTCTTTAATTGATCATCATTTTCCAAGCATAGAAAACTCATACAATTGTTTTTGCCAAAATGAACAGGTAATATCAGTGCAGAGAAATAAGATCAATTTTAGTGAATATAGTAAAGACTATAATGTCTTAGGCACTATTCATACGAAGATGTTGTAAATCCTTGATATTGAAAGTTCGCTCCTACCACAGGGGATTCACATTGCTGAGCAATATCTTATCACGTTCATTCATAAAGGGGGGTTTTTAATTGTGAAAAATAAAGTAAATATATTGAAGGTATTGGGGGATGGGGAATAGGCTATGGGGGGTTTACAGGTATTGGGGGGTATAAAAAGGGGTTTCTAGTAAAAATAAGGAATATAATGTAAAAAATAGGGGTTTTTTAATTCAAAATATGTATTGGGAGGGGAGCTCAACAAAAGGATTTTTGTAAGTAATTATAAATATCTAGTGAAATTAGGAGTATTCTTTAATATCCTATGAGCGAAGGCGCTATGACATGGTTTCACTAAGTGAAGACCCCGTGGCTCCTACAACGCATTTTTTATAAGTAGGATCTCTAAATAAGTGGCTAGCACTTGCCAAATTATATTTAATTTCTAAACTCTAAACCATATATGTTATTTAGTTCATGGCACTTTTTTGTAGCTTTGTACGCTTATTCTAGTTCAGTTGTAGAATTTTATTTTTTATTAATTTTGTGGGACCATGTTTCAGAAATTGCATTCATTAACATGCCTATATTCATCTTGTATCTACATATATTTTTCTCTGCTATTGGGTTTATTTTCATTCATTTTTTCATTATGAGAGTAGTTACTCTTTCTTTTTTTTAAACAAACTTTTTAATTCCAGGAATAAAGCACATATCTGTTATTTAGTTTATGGTACTTTTTTCTAGATGAATACGTTTATTCCAGCTCGGTTGTAGAAGTTTGTTTTTTATTTAGTTTGTGGGATCATGTTTCAGCATTTGCATTATGACACATGGGTTTATGTTAACTTTCTTTTCATTATGAGAATAATTACTCTTTCTTTTTGTAAAATCACATTTTTTTATTCCAAGAACAAACTATGTTCAAGTATTTCATATTTCATATTTCATATTGCATTTTATGTCTTGATGTTTGATTGCAATTATAATAGATTTCTTTCTTTGCATATATCAAAGAACAACTGGAATTTCTTCACATGTGTTTGCTTTGATCATTATGTGTTTCTTTTGCAATTCCTCCTATCAACTATGCACATCTATCTCCAAGTCAGCTGCAACAATTTGTCAAAGCAAAGGATTCAAAACCAACTTTACAATTTGAAAAAGGGAAAGGGTCATTGCCATTTCAAAGCATGAGGATACAATCTTGATGTACATGAACTCCTTATGCTGGCCTGAAATGTTTCCAACACCATATTTTTCTGTTGAATCCTACATGGGATTATTATTGTTCATTTCATCCTTTGATTCATATCAAACATGTTTTACTTTTTATAGTTGTTACACCATAAATTATAACAAGACATTGGAGTCTTGTTTATTACAAGATTAGTTCCTTCCATGCAATGCCAAACTGTGATGTGATGTTCATTGTTAAGACCAGTTGGCATTGTTCTCTTTCTGAAAAGCAAAGATATATCATACTTGTTATTTTGTAAAATTGTTAAGTTCAATAAAAACCTAATATATATTCTGATTTGGATTGTTCTCTATGTTTTGAGAAATTCCAGCATTGCATTTATCAATATATTGTTGTTTTAATGAAATAGTTATAAAGATCTTTTATTCGTAGTAATTATATAGAAATTGTGGTTATTAGCTATGATCTTGGGGGATATCTTTCCTCTTCCATTTTGAAATAATATGGTCCAGGTTTTACATGTAGCTTGATTACAAAATGTCATAATACCACTCCCTTCCCATTTCAAGTTGATTGGTTATATTTATGCACCTTGTTATCTAGCTTTATAACCAGTCCTTCATGTATAAGTGTAACTTAATACTTCAATCTTCTACCTATAGTTTTAATGTTTACAATTTTTTCACACTATGAATTTTCTTTTCATGCCAAACCATATGTTCCTCCTCTTGACGTTCCTTTGCACCTCTTGGTGCAAATTCTAGTAGGATAGTAAGTTGTAACATCCCTGACCCTCTGACCGGCGAAGAGGACGCTACTATCACCAAACATACAAGAAAATAGCCCCATGAAGATGAATAGGCATATAGTGCTGAAATAAAAACTTAAAACATAAACCATGCTAAAACCTTCACATACATAGTGGAAGAAAACATACATTCATTCAAGCATACCACATGTTCATCATATTCATTATTTAGTAAATATAAATGCAGAGACAAGGTAGTTAAGAATACTCATCTTAAAAAGGACTCGTCCCGCAACCAGCTACGTCACTGCAAAGTTCCACCCAACCATAGGCCAGCATGCTCATCAATCTCTCAGCAACACTGCCACCCCCGAGCTGGGCATGATTCCTCAAGGAGTAAGTGTCAAAGCAGGCGTACACATAGCCAAGGTACACAAATCAACCAAGCCCACACAGTAGGGTTTAACAGGCCGTTAAGGAGTTAGGGAAGGCTAAATTCTAAGCTGGTGACCTCAACGAAGATCTAAGGACACCTACACCAAAGCTAACCCTGACCTCTAAGACATCCACACACCCAACACCAGGAATCAGTCCTTTCTCTATTTCACAGTCCCTCAGGCCCTAACTTCCCTTTCCAATATTCTTCAAGGGTTGTGGAGAAGAAAGCCAGCAGTCTCACTCTGTCTGAGTGGCTCCAAACACTAGTTTCTCAAGCATACCTAGCCTCTAATCCTCTTCTCAATAGTCCAAAGACCAACCGCTACATACCACAGTAAAACAACAGTTCGCAGCTCTATGAAGGAAACAAAGATGACAGGGTAACAACCCAAATGAAAAGGTAAACACAACTCAGGTCAAACAAGATGTTTCAAAGTTGTTATTGGCCCTAGCATGGCCAAAACAAATCAGCGGCAACTAAAAGATGATTGCATTCATAGCAACAAACAACATGGAGAAAAACTACAACAAGCCACGAACAATGGAGGGAAACCACAGCAACTGCCAAATCAGGGGAAAAACCACAGCCCCAGCTCAACAATGAAGTGGCGGTAACATTACACAGTCCTAAATAGAAGAGAAGTCTAATTCTCAATCTTGGGCAAGGGAGAACAGATATGCTAACCACAAGCCGTGAGGGTAACACACATAAACTCAGCCCCTGAACTTGAATGGCTTCTGCACGGGAAATTCATGAGACCAAAACCACCCTTTCCCAGCTCCCTGCATGAGGAAGAACAATGTCGATTTCCTGTGCATGAGAAGACGAAGAGAGGAGACTCATGCTCGTGTGAGATGGTCAAGACAAAATAAAACCACCATGGAGAACTCAACGACGCGAGAGCCCCACAGAAATCTCCCTCTGCATGAGGATAACTAGGACGACTCGTGATGGGAGGAGAGTAACCAATCTCTCTGCATGAGACTAAGCAAAACCCCCAAAAATGTGGGTGGAAGAGTGGGAGAGTGGTGACCGTTCCCCTGTCCCCGCGTGAGGAAGAGTGAGCTTGTTGGTGGAGTGTACGTGGGGAAAAGACTGGCAGTCCTACCACCCACCACTCCCCAGCCATAACTGCTCCCAACTAAACAAACAGTAGAGGTTTAAATGGGTGGCCGACAAATGGCAAACTCCCAATGACCCCCATGGGTTGGGACAACCCCCCCCCCCCTAACCTTAGGAATCATGCCCTTTTCATTCAAGGTTGCACTATCGTAGTTGGTTGTAGGTTTATTTTAATTAATGTGCATGTTTACATGATGCCAAAACCATCATGTGCCAGATAGCACGATATACCATCGGCAACGATCCCAATTGCTGAAACATAACACAACCAAATCGATGGTGGGGCTTTTTCCTTTAGCTCCACACCACGATTAATTACAATATATACATCATGTACCTTTTAATGCATCTGGGGTCAAAACCGGGGGTATTACAATCCCCTCCCCCTTGAAATAACACCATCCTCGGTGTTCCAATACATAGGAATACATATACAATTTGCACATCCAAAATTTCAAAAAAATTGCAGATCTGTCCCATGTTCAATTATTTACTTGAACCTTCAGGACCAAGACCCTTGACTTCCACGAACTTATCCTGTTGGTTCTTAGCTTTTGGCTCATCCCCAAGTTGAGGAACTTTGTGGCTACTGCCCTCTTTATGTTCCCTCGTTGGGCAGTCCCGACGTAAATGATGTCCTCTGCATTTCCAACATTTCGTTGGCTGCTTCATCTTTACCTGTTCAATTTCCTTTGGGTCTTCATGCCTGGAACGTTTCTTAATGGATCGCTTGGATGAATGTACCATCATTGATCCACTTTCCTTGCCTTTACGGATTGCTCCCAGAAGGCTTTTGACCTCCTTTTGCAAACCAATAGATTCTTGCAAAATATGGTGGTTCATCTCATTCTGCCTTTTCTGTATCTTGAGCATCTCTTCAAGATTCTCTTGGGTCCTGGAAATCATTTGGAGGAGACTTCCAGCCAAGTCCAACAACTTTTGGTATGTTGCCGTGATCAATGTCCACCGTGGGATTTCACCTTTCACTTGTGAAATGCATCATTGAAACTCTACTAGACCAAGCATAATGTAGGCATTAAAATCAGTCAATTAATTGCCCAATTGCCATGACATTCCAAGCCTCATTGAGGAGACTTTCATATTTTTCATGCCTTCCCAACATGCACATGAGCTCATTCATGTCCATTCTTGGGCAGGTAATTAACCATTCCAGCATTCACAATTTACTTTAAGCAAATACACACATTCTATTTTCAGTCATACATGCATTCAACAACCTTTTGTTTTCTCAATGCATAAATATATATATATATATATATATAATCAAAAGGCAAGAGAGAGCAGCAAGAGGTTTTCCCCTCTTTGTTTTGTTCCATCCTGGAACCCACACCACCGCTATGGCTTTTCATGCTATCAACCTTCTTCACTTCACCGTGAATGCTGGACCAATCCCTCTTGGTCATGACACTTAGTGTCTCTGGTCTATTTCAGACCTCTCAACCATGGAGCCTCCCCACATGGTTTGTCTCGTCTGCTAGGAACTTCACAGTCTCACTAGCACCTTTTTCATTACTGCTCATTCTGAGCTCTTCAAGATAGTCACATGTCCACATGCACCCCTAGGATGGTCTCATAGTCCTCACTTCCAGCGATACCTATATTCAGACATTGAATAAATTCACATGTTTAGTTTATTCTCATCAGTTTTTATCTCTTAAACAAGAGCTTAAAACATCATAACCAAATCATATACACATGCATATTCCTAAGCAAGAATTGCAAAATAATCCAATACTTATCTGTATTGTGTGTTTCCTCGTTGGTCCATAGGATCCTGCTTCGCTTTGCAAGCCTTGAGATCGCCTATGGACTTGGATGTTAGGCCAGCATGCAGGCTACTTCACAACATCCTTATATATATATATCAGGCACGGTCAAGCCAACCTTCAGTTGGTTTTATCAGACCGTCAGCAAATCACCTATACTTATCTCAACAATACACTTATATCAACAACCAATCATCAGCCAAGCCAACACCATTGGGTTTATCAGGCCATCAACAATAACACATGCACTTATATCGACCATTTCCAGGTTTCATTTCCAGTAGTGAGCTCTAATGCCACTACCCCATATCACACAAGAGACCATTCCCTTCTCTGAGTTGACAGTCCCTCGAAAATGTCTCCTTTTTCATGCTCTTTAGAGAGACCACTCCCTTCTCTGAGTTAACAGTCCCTCAGGAATGTCTCCTTCTTCGTGCTCTTTAGAGAGACCACTCCTTTCTCTGAGTTAACAGTCCCTCGGGAATGTCTCCTTCTCTGTAGAAGGTAGGATGAGCTGAAGCCGTTGTTCATTTAGTGTACAATACCAAACTACATTTGTTTAGCCTAACAACACAAGCAATATAAGCATATTCGTTAGCGTTATTGCTCTAAAATTGTAACCATATTTCACATCATTCACTATCAAGTATTGAGACACCGGGAGTGCATCCACTCCCTAGGGTGTAATCAATTATTGAAAAACCCTTCCATGATCTGACATCGGGAAAGTGTGCACCCTTTTCTGGTGTGTGCCATGTAGGCCCTATGCATACTAAAGCAATCTTCCATAACGGAAACAAAATCAAAACATGCTCTGCATATTGAATTTAACAATTTGACATGTGTATTCTTAGCTACGGTCACAGAACACTTATTCATTTTCCGAAGCAGTTTTCCTTTCTTAAGGAGGAATGGGGGCTCCCTTCTCTGAGTTGACAATCCCTCGGTTTGCCATCCCAATTCCTTTCACATTCTATACCATCTCACTCATGTTGCTTACCAAACATGTAGTGCAGATGAGACATTTCCAAATGTCTAATGGAGTTTCACCCGAAACCCATTTCCAAGATAAGGGAAAACCTTCCCATGAAGTTTGGCTCCTGCAAGCCATCACACATGATCTTCCTGGCACATTCATCAAATAGCCAAATAGTCAATCATTATCTGATAATACAATCCAACTTTGATTGTTCCATAACCAAGCAATGACATTAGTAATTAAATTTAATGAGAATTTGCAACTCTGTTTACTACAGAAATTGATTTGCTTGGCAATGAGGTGATCCTCAATTGTGGGTCTCTTGTAAGCAACTCCACTATGCCCATTATAATTTTATGCTTACTATCATAACATGAATACCCACTTACAATGCATCCTCCTGACACAATTCTATGCAAGCCAATAGTGATTAGTAGTTGTTAGCAATTCCTCAAATCCGAAATTCACAATTCAAATTTAACAACCAATTATTCATACAAACTATTTTCACAGCTATGAAACTCTTCCCATAAGGTTTGGCTCTTTCACATGGTGGATTTCGGCATTTGTCATGGTCTTACTTTCATTGTCATGCTCCAAACAATATACCTGGAACCTTAACTTTAATCAGCCAAACCCTTAGTAAGTCTTGATGCATATAACCTTTCATTGCTGCAACAACCACTGAAGCATTTCCAGAATTTATAAAATTCAAATACTTCCCACTGTTAATCGCATCAATATTACCAAAACTCGTTTACTTCATGCAATCATTATCATACTTTAAATTACAAGGTACAATCCCCTCATTTATGTAATTTAAATGAAAGGTTTAGATACTTCTTACTTCCCAAGTGTATCATTTGTACCACCCTGCCCTTTCATAGAGCATTTCCGATAGCCAATTGATCCTAACTACCTCTTCATGCACTTACTATCCTGCATTCATAACAGCTCTGGAAATGGTTCTAGAATTGTCATCAATTCATCATTTCAGCCATTAGTTATTCATAATATCACATGCACTATCTCAATGCATTTATGCAATGCATCACAACATTTGTACCCATACTTCTGTAATCGGTTACTCACACTCTTCATATGCATCCATTCAATGCATAACTACAAGATTTATAAAATCTTTTAAGATTTATAAAATCTTTTAATGCATATCCACCCAATGCTACCTTGCATTGATTCGGGAATACTATGCATTCAAACATACCATGCATGATCTAACCATGACTACTTCATATAGGATGCATTACTATAATCAAGATCATCAGTGCTTACTTTCCTTGGGCTATTAAGCACATAGCAACATAATACAGGCATGACACATTTCTATATGAATGCAGTATAAATTCAAATACCTACATGGTATGAGACCTCTTGCTTTTACTACTCCGTGCAATTGTCATAATTAAACTCTTACCTTCATGGGTCTTACTTACACCCTTGACATTACCAGTTTGGTTGGTCCTTTGCAGGAGATTGCAATATTTGTTCACCAACTTTTGATTATGGACTTGTTGTTGTATCCCTTTCTCCATAGGGTTGCTAGTCACATTCGTCAGCATCAGCAACATATTCATCCATGTTCATGTTGTCATTGGTTTTTCCACTAATGCCAACATCAATGCAATAATCATCATTAGTGGTTCATTATAAACGTATAATCCTCACTATTTTTTTTCCAGCATGTAATATCCTATGCATGCAAGGCATATCCTCATAAATTTCATGTGTAAAACTTATAAAATGTAGTTATAATCAGCAAGGAAACTTCCCTTTTTACGTCCCTCATCCTTGCATGGAACTTCTTTTCCACACAACAGCTGGTTTGACTTCATGGTCTTGCTACCTCTAGGCATGCAATTCCCGGATCTGTCCATATTGACAGCAGCACATTTCTCTTCCAAGAAATCACTAGCACTTTGCTTCTCCATACTCAATTCTGGTGACTCTCCCTTGTTCCCTACTGGATAAGCTTTCCAACGCCTATCCACATGCTTCATTATGACCCCGAGTGTGAAAACCACACCACTTCTAGAATGATGGCAAAACATACAACTATACTTTGGTCGGGAATGCTAACTTTAGTCACCTAGGGTTTTCTTCCTTTTCAGTCCTGAAACTGCTGAAAAATCCAATGAGAAAATTCACTGCAAGGCCCACTGGAACACTAGCTAGAACTGCTAAAAATTCCATTGAAAACAGTTGAAGGCTGCTTGAAAAAAAAAATCCACTTGAAACCCCAATTTCTCTTTCTCCCTATTGGGTCTCTTCCCAGCTAAGTTTTCGATGTTTCAGATCCTTACTAGACTAGTCTTCCGACTCTTCAGCGGCCAATATGACTACACTACTCTGGCGCTCATCGATGGCCCTATCCACTATGAGTTTCCGCTGTATCGGTGGTCTCCTTGGCTATATTTTCCGAAGTAAGCCTTCCAGATCACTTATATCGTGTCGGTGGTCGGAATCATTAATCTTCTCCGCGGCTCAAAATCTATCAACGGTCAGAACAACATCTCGTTCTGGCATCAGACATTTAGTCCCATAGATGTCCACAACAGTGGTTCACCAACCATTTACGTTTTCCGATCGGCGGTCGGGGCCTCTGTCCGTCGGAAGATTAGTCTTCTAGACTTCCGCAATGGTGGGTGCACGAACCACTAATCTTTCCAACATTCATCGGCGACCAATGAAACTAAACCTTTCCGATGATCTTGTGCCTTTAGAAAAAATTTCGGAAACTTTTCCACTACGTTGGCAACCCAAACCTCTAAATTTCATCGATGGTTTCATCTCTTAGAAATTTTCAAGAATTTCCTTCCTTGCATCGGCTCCTCAAACAGCTAAGTTTCTCCGACGCCTTTAACACTTCGGCCGACTTCTTCTTTTTCCGTCGCCGCGTCGGCTATGCCCTCAACTAAACTTCCCTGATGTTTCGGCTCCATCATCTTCTAATCTTCTAATTTCCACCGACAATTTTCCATACTTAAGAATTTTTTTGGCGAAAACTTCCTTTATTCTTCTGCCGCGTCGGCACCTTCATCACCTATTTTCCACCGACGTACCGGCGCTGTCATCTTCTATCCTTTGTTGACATTTGCCACCACATCGGCGATCCAAACAACTAAGTTTCGCCAATGTATTAGCTGTTCGAACAACTAAAACTTTTCGACGTTTCTGGTACTTAAACAAATCTTCAAAAACTTTCTTTCCTTCGTCCATCGACGCATCGGCCACTCCATCTGCTAACTTTCACCGACTTTTCGGCGTCCCTTAGGATATCTCAGCCGACGTTGCGGCTCATCATCACTGATCTACTTTCGATGGCCCGACACTTCCAACTTTCTGGAACATTTTCCTTCTTCCCTTTCGCCGCATCGGAAGTCTTTCCGTCTAAGTGAGCCGACATTTTGGCGATCTTCAGCTGAAGGCTTCTGACAATCTTGGCACTTAGACAAAATTTCCAAAAATTTCTTCTTTGTCTCTTCATTTTCGCCATCGTGTCGGCTATTCAATCAACTAATTCTTGCTGACGTTGTGGCTCATTAACTGTCAACATGGCCGACATTGCGGCTTGCTCTTCCCCTATTTTTCACCGACGTTGGGGCCTGCATTGGAAGTCTATCCACTAAGCTATCCTCTACGTCAAGGAAGCGATCCTCTAAAATTTTTTGACAGTTGACAGTCTGGACACTTAGAAAAACTTCCCAAATTTTTATTCCATGGTTCCCGTCGGGTGGCCTTCTGACTACAATTTCCGATGTATCGACGGAGCTTCTCATTGAGTCCTCCAATGGTCCGACGGTTCCAATACTTAGAGAAATTTTTCAAAATTCTCTTGTCATGCACAGATTCCTTTTGATTTCTGTTGGGTAGAAGGCAACTTGCCTCTGCTAGCTGACCTTTCCTGGCCCATTCAGGCCCATGCTGCAACCTTTAGCTCTGATACCAAACTGTAACGTCCCCGACCCTCTGACCGATGAAGAGGACGCTACTATCACCAAACATACAGGAAAATAGCCCCATGAAGATGAACAGGAATATAGTGCTGAAATAAAACTTAAAACATAAAACATGCTAAAACCTTCACATGCATAGCGGAAGCAAACATACATTCATTCAAGCATACCACATGTTCATCACATTCATTATTCAGTAAATATAAATGCAGAGACAAGATAGTTAAGAATACTCACCTTAAAAAGGACTCGTCCTGCAACCAGCTATGTCGCTGCAACATTCCACCCAACCATAGGCCAGCATGCTCATCAATCTCTCAGCAACACTACCACCCTCGAGCTGGGCATGATTCCTCAAGGAGTAAGGATCAAAGCAGGCTTACACATAGCCAAGGTACACAAATCATCCAAGCCCACATAGTAGGGTTTAACGTGCCATCAAGGAGTTAGGGAAGGCTAAATGCTAAGCTGGTGGCCTCAACGGAGAGCTAAGGACGCCTACACCAGAGCTAACCCTGACCTATAAGACATCCAAACACCCAACACCAGGAAATCCAGTAGTCTCACTCTGTCTGAGTGGCTCCAAACACCAGTTTCTCAAGCACACCTAGCCTCTAATCCTCTTCTCAACAGTTCGAAGACCAACCACTGCATACTGCAGGAAAACAACAGTTCACAACTCTGTGAAGGAAATAAAGACGATAGGGTAACAACCCAAACGAAAATGTGAACACAGCTCAGGTCAAACAAGATGTTTCAGAGTTGTTCTTTGCCCTAGCGTGGCCAAAACAACTCAACAACAACCAAAAGATGATTGCATTCATAGCAACAAACAACGTGGGGAAAAACTACAACAAGCCATGAACAATGGAGGGAAACCACAGCAACTGCCCAATCAGGGGAAAAACCATAGCCCCGGCTCAACAATGAACTAGTGGCAGCAACATTACACAGTCTTAAATGGAAGAGAAGTCTAATTCTCAATCTTGGGCAAGGGAGAACAGATATGCCGACCACAAGCCTTGAGGGTAACACACATACACTCAACCCCTGAACTTGAATGGCTTCTGCACGGCAAATTCATGAGACCAAAACCCCCTTTTCCCAGCTCCCTGCGTGAGGAAGAACAATGCCAATTTCCTGTGCGTGAGAAGGCGAAGAGAGGAGAGTCCTGCCCATGTGAGATGGTCAAGACAAAAGAAAACCACCACAGAGAACTCAACGGCACGAAAGCCCCACAGAAATCTCCCTCTGCATGAGGATAACCAGGACAACTAGCGGTGGGAGGAGAGTAACCGATCTCTCTGCATGAGACTGAGCAAAACCCCCAAAAATATGGGTGGAAGAGTGGGAGAGTGCTGACCATTCCCCTTTCCCAGCGTGAGGAAGAGAGAGCTCGTTGGTGGAGTGTACGTGGGGCAAAGACTGGCAGTCCTGCCACCCACCACTCCCCAGCCATAACTACTCCCAACTAAACAAACAACAGAGGTTTAAATGGGTGGCTGACACATGCCAAACTCCCAATGGCCCCCACGGGTTGGAAAACCCCCCCCCTTAACCTTAGGAATCATGCCCTTTTCATTCAACGTTGCACCATCGTAGCTGGCTGTAGGTTTATTTTAATTAATGTGCATGTTTACATGATGCCAAAACCATCATGTGTCGGATAGCATGATATATCATCGGCAACGATCCCAATTGCCAAAACATAACACAACCAAATCAATGATGGGGCTTTTGCCTTTATCTCCACACCACGATTAATTACAATATATACATCATGTACCTTTTAATGCATCCAAGGTCAAAACCGGGGGTATTACATAAGTGCAAAGTAAAATGTGTATATAGTTGATGGTTGATGAGTAATAATGCGAGAATGTATAGTAATATATGATAGAGTAATGTAAATAGTTATGGGTAGTATAAGTTTATTAGTAAGGTGTTATATTGGGACATATTAGTTATGAAGTGTTAATTAGGTGTTTATAGAGCAATGGATTTTATAAATGATTAACATGGGGAAATGTGGTCGAGTATGAGTTTTAGGTAGACTACAAATAGCAAAGAGGTGTAGTTATTTAGTCCAAATTTAAAGAGGTGGTTGTTATTAAGTCCAAATTGAAATGTAAACAATGATGCATAATAGTGTGTATATGAAAAAGAAGAAGGGGTATTGTATATATGAATGTAGTAAAGGTTTAGTGATGTATGTAATTAAGTTATAAAAGAAAATTTTTATTGATAATTAAGTTGTAAGTGGCTTGGTTAGCGCCACCCAGTTTTCCAACCCTTGGAATTTGCAAGTGCAAGGAACACATCATCATTGTGAGTGCATAAATGACAACTTATGAGCTACCTTAAGGTCAACTTCATGAGGAAGTTGATGAGTTCTAAATTCCTTGCAGTTTTGGTGTTAGGAGCAGTAATTAGTGGTGGGTTCTACTCATAGTACTTGGGAAGTAATTGTTGAGTTGGTAAAGGATCAACTATTATTATTGAGTGATACTTATTCTCTAGAGAGAAAGAGGGGTTGATTTTGAACTACAAGTCACCATCACCGCCAAGATTGTGGAATTTTGGTATGACGTGGTGTTAAATTAGAGATAGTTTAGGAGAGTATCTTGAGCACCTGAGATTCCTACGTACTTAAGTGGGTGGGTGGGTAAAAGCATTGACCTAGAAGGGGTATAGTGTCAAGCATGTCGCAACTAGAACTATGAGTGCATTATGTTTTGATCTTACTGGGATATATGTGGCGACATATACTGTTGAAGATTGTGTAACTTTGGAATATATTCTTATTGCACTTTTGTTGTATTATTGTTGTACCTCCTTCGGGGGATGTTACTGATGTACTTGATCATGTAAAATTCTTAAAAGAATCAATGTAAACCTTCTATTGTAAGTCGGGTCAATAGTACCCAAAATAAATATTATATAAACATTATTTTGAGTCTCCCTAGACAAGTCGGACCTATAAGAGTAACAAGTCAGCCCAGTTAGGGAAATAGGTCACACACTTTATGTCTATAAATAGAGAGGGCACGCCTCTCATTTGGACATACAACTCACTCAAGAAAGTGTGCAAGAGATCGAAAGAAGAGGTTCACTGGAGGAGGAGAAGTTGTTTTTGTCTTTTGGGGTTTATCTTATCTTGGTTTGGCATTGCACTTGGTGACAGAATCTATATAAAGAACTTGTTGGGTTTTCTCCCTTGTGGTTTCCCAGAGGAAACTATTTGTGTTCTTTTGTGTTGTGCTTAGATTTCTTTCAATGATCCTATTTCTTATCGTTATGATGAATTAGTGCTAATTGTTTGAATAGCTAATATAACCATTAAAATTCTAACATGGTATCAAATCCATCCTGAAAGAAGTAATTGTACAGTCCTAGCAACTGCAACAGTTGTATCAAATCCATCCTCTGGGGAAGTCAAGAATGAAGCATAGGATCCTCTCCAGTTAAGCAAAGAGATAGCCCTGCAATGATGAAGAATGGATCATGTCACCTTGGAAATGCCTCAGTAGACATGGCACCTTTGTGTTCTGACGGGTTCGATTTGGTTCTCTCTCTTTGGTCTCTATTAGTAGTTTTTTTTGTTAATATCTGTCAAATGAGGAATTTTTTTAACCGCATCAGTATTTATGTATATCACCCAATAGTGGTCGTTAGGCTAACTCTTTTGAACAGTGTTAGTAGTCTTTTTTTTACTCATAGGTATGAACATCCTTCTCTTGTAAAGAAGATCGATACCAGGATTTTCTGTACACCTATGTATTTTTTATGTGAATATATAATGTAAGAGCTAAATTACAAAAAAGATATATATAACAATTAATAAATTTGTGTATAGGAAAAAGGGTGTTAAAACCTCAATTGTGGGCTTGAAGCAACCAAACTTCTTTTAATTAACAAAATTTATCTTACTTTTAAATATACTAGAATTAATTATAAGGATAATGTTAACAAGTGAAGGGGATATATGTTTGGGTACACAGGGTACTCCCAAAAGACCGAACACCTTCAGCAATCGCTTCACACAAATAGATCACAGGTTAACACACCGATGTTTGTTACGTGGTTAAAACCCTCGAGAGGGAAACAGTCCACGACCCCAGCCAAATAGGTACTTGGAGCAATTTATTATGCAAAAGAAAGAAAGTTACATATGATCTTCTCATAATCGATCAACTAGCCAAGGACCCTCTATGCTCTTTAAATAGAGATCATAGACCAATCGGGTGTTAAGCCACAGATCAATGGTAGGTATGTCCTAAGAGAAGTTGAACCGTCGGATCACTCTATGTCTAGAACATATCGTGACCGTCGGATTAGAATATTTACAAATGCATACTAATGCACACTAAAGAAACACAGTTTTACCTAACGGATATATTACACAAGTTGATCTTAACTAACTCCTAAGTGTCTAAATATCCTAACATCCCCCCTTAAGAACAACTTGGGATAGGATTGAAGGATTTACAAAAGTGACACTATTAGGAGAAGGAAGGAGGCATTAGAGCCTATCCCCCCTTAAGGACACATTCCTGAACTCCTAACATAGACCGAAGTTTAGAAAACTTCGCTTCTGTAAGAGACTTGGTGAAGATGTCTACAACTTAATCATCTGTAGGGCAATAAAGCACTTCAATAACACGATCATGAACAAGATTTCTGATGAAGTGCATGTGTAGCTCAATGTGTTTGCTGCACTAATGTAGAACTGGATCTTTGGCAAGCTTGATGGCACTTTGATTGTCGCACCAAAGTGGAGTAGGTTGTTGTTGCTCGAATCCAAACTATGAAAGGATCTGTAGAAGCCATAAAGCTTCCTGACTGGCATTAACTACGGCTCAATATTCTGCTTCTGCCAAAGAAAGAGTAAGAGCTTGTTGTTTCTTACAAGCCCAAGTGATAGGTCCAAATCCCATACTGAAAACATAACCTGCAGTATACTTTCGATCATCAAGATCGCTGACCCAATCTGAATCAGTGAAACCAACCAACAAAGGTTTCCCCCTTGTACTTTAATGAATCCCAAACTGAATTGTACCTTGAATATATCGAAGTATTCTTTTTGTTGCTTTCCAGTGACTTTCATGAGGAGTTTGCATATAATGGGCAACATGACCAATGGCAAAGGAAAGGTCAGGACAGGAATGATTCAAGTATAAAAGACTACCACCAAGCTGACGATACAAGGTGGCATCTACTTCAGGGGAAGTACAAGTGGCAGAAATTTTGACTCTAAACTGGAAGGGAGAAGGGGTTGGTTTACAATCTTCCATGTGGAAGTGACGAAGAAGGTCACAAGCATACTTAGACTGGGAAATAAAGATTCCTTCTTTGGTTTGCAAGACTTGGAGACCAAGAAAATAATGCAAATGTCCTAAGTCTGACATTTCAAAATTTTGCTTAAGACTGGATTTCACATGGGTTATAAGTTTAGGGTCACTACTAGTAAGGATAAGATCATCAATATAAATAACAAGTATGATGAGATGGTTTCCTACTTTCTTGGTATAGACATTGGGGTCAGAATGGCATCTAGAAAAACCAGTGTGTTGCAGCTGCAACCGTTCTCCCCAAATTTCTTAAATTTTGGGCCCCTCCTCATGATTTAGCGTTGTTTTTTAATCATTCGACCCTTGAACCTTTTTGTCATGCTTTATTTTTGGATGATTTTCAAGGATTGACCCTCGGCCTGTTTTCAAAAGTTGCTAGGGTTTGGAATTGTTGTTTTAACCGTTGTTGATTTTCAGAGTTAGCGTTTTTATGATGTGATCAGAGCATCCTTTATTTTGATCGAAGTCTGTAGCCATTTTTTGTTTCCGCCGTTGCGGCTCCCAAACCAGCTAGCTACCCGAAGTCCAAAGCGCTCCGCCCTCTGATGCTAGTCGCATGTCTTTAACCTTTTGCTTCCATCGTTGTGGCTCCCAAAGCAACTAAGCGCCCGAAGTCCAAAACGCTCCACCAATCGATGCGTCAGTCTTTTAGTCGCTTGCCCGTAGTCATTTCTTTTCCACCGTTGCAGCTGGGCAAAGCTTTCATCTTCCGATGTCGATATTCTTCCAACTTCCGATTTAGAACTTTCCCGCTCGAGGCTTAGTCAAAACTCTTCCGACTCCAATATGCTTAAAGTATTTCGCAGTACCCATTCTTGTCAGGATCCGCCGTTGTGGCTATGAATGAGCTACCCTTCCGATGTAAGTATTTTGAGCCACCATCGAGTTTTCTATCTTCCATCATGAATGATGTCTATTGAGGCTGTAAGTGGACGAGGTAGTGATGGCAGCGTTTGTTAAAATTCTTAGATCAAGGGGTGCACCTGGCCATTTTCTTATGGATTAGCCATTCCAGGTGATTTAATTTAACGTTTAAAATGCCATTCCAATGAATGATGCACAGTAATTGATTGCAGGTAGAACTCAAGGGACTGTTGGGGCGACTGTGGCATGAAGGCGTAGCTTGATAGTTTTGTAAAAATCAAATCGAAACCGGCAGGGTCGCAAGGGAGACAAGCGAAAGAAAAGACAAAATCGAAAGCAACAAAAGCACAGATCTGAAAGGTCCAGCAGTTACTCAGCTGGTCATGAGCATACGAAGAAAAGATGAAAGGAGGGATATGAAACGCTCGAAGAACCGAAGAGTCACGCGTTTGGGGAGAACCCAAGCGGTCTGCTGATTTTGTTTAAATATTTGAAAGTTAGAAGTTACAGGGGCTTTTTCCCTAGAAAAACTTGTAACTTAATGCTTGTAAGAGGAACTATTTCATTTTACAACCAAAGACTACAAATTTTGCCTGTTGGAGGAAGTGTTGTGTGGAATATGTCAATGTGATTAAATGAGCAATGTTGAATGTGAACTATTTCGTTTTCAGCCGTACCTCATTAGCTATAAGAGCGTTCTAATTTCTTGAGCCTATGTTCTTGTCTGAATGTTCTTCAGTACCTTTATGACGTTTTTTCCACTATGAGTAATGGAATTTTTAACTGCGGATGAGCTATCTTATCATACATACTTTTCTTCATGTTTATATGTTTGGTTATAAGAACAGCTATCTGTGATTTGCCATAACACATGAACAGGGGTGCATTACTCATGAATGAATACCCAGCTCTCTAGAGATAGTTTAGTTAG
The DNA here is from genome assembly GCA_001517045.1 of Pseudotsuga menziesii. Taxonomy (NCBI): domain Eukaryota; kingdom Viridiplantae; phylum Streptophyta; class Pinopsida; order Pinales; family Pinaceae; genus Pseudotsuga; species Pseudotsuga menziesii. The sequence continues at coordinate 238,357 of LPNX010801661.1, read as the reverse complement.
TATTTATTTTCTTGCATGATTTGGATGCTTGTGAGTTCTAAGACGAGAGGTAAGAACCTGCGCATCACATTGTGACTACTCTTTGCATCTTTATCACCCTGCACTATTAATTAGGCACGTGCATGTCATATTTAAGTCAAAAAATACAAAATACACGGTGGACCGGGCTGCAACCGGTAAAACCTTTTTTTTTTGTCATTTGACCTACGGTAGCCAGACCGCAAACCGGATGGATTCCCTATCCCAAACAGTCACGGGCTAATTGGGAACGTTGACTGTGAAGAATCCCTTGCTATTGTTGCCTGTGATTTTACAGGCCTCAACACAGTGTCAAGGAGAAAGCTATCCATTTTGGCATACCAAGCTCTAGGAGCTTGCTTAAGGCCATATAAGGATTTCTTAAGGAGACAAACAAGGCTAGAGTTATTCTAAACATATCCAGGAGGTTGTTCCATGTAAATTTCCTCATGTAAATCACCATGTAAGAAGGCAGACTTGACATCCATTTGATGGACTTCCCAGTTATGTAAGGCTGCAAGGGAAAGAACAAGGCGGATTGAGTTCATTTTTACTACAGGGGCAAAGGTTTCATTGTAGTCAATCCCTTCAACTTGGGAAAAACCATTGGAAACTAACCTTTCCTTAAGTCTTTCAACACTTCCATCTGATGCATACTTAGTTCTATAGACCCATTTACATCTAACAAGTTTTCTTCCTTTTGGAAGAGGAACGAGATCCCAAGTATCGTTCGCCATTAAGGAACGATATTCTTCATCCATAGCTGCATCCCAATCTGGATTTCCTGAAGCTTCTTCAAAAGTTTATGGATCATTATTCTCAGAAACTTGAGCCAAAAGAGAAGAGGGTCGCTGAAATTGAGAACGTGTTCGACGTTGATCTCTAGGATCACCGGCAAGATCACCAGTTGCTTCACATGTTGAACGGACCCATCGAGGAAGTATTGGTGCTGGTGCAATTGGAGGAACATGAGTAGGTAGAGGTGGATTTTCATCCTCACTGTCATCATCAGAAACTAGAGTTGGAAACCTGTCAAGGAAGCTGGAAGAAGAAGAAGAAGAAGAAGGTACAATCGCCGAATCAGGCTCGTTGGCCAAAGATGGCACACCCGCCAAGTTAGGCTCGTAGGCCAAGAGATTTTCATCAAATTTAACATCTCTTCTAATGATTATATCATGAGAATGTGGATAAAGAAGTCTATAACCTTTTACATCTTCAGAATATCCAACAAATATGCACTTTTCACTTTTAGGCTGCAATGCTTTCTGTTTTTCATCTGGAATTTGAGCCCATGCTTCACAACCAAACACACGAAAGTGACTTACATCTGGTTTAATTTTACTCCATGCTTCTTCCAATGTTATACCTTGTAAAACTTTAGTGGATGTGCGATTAACTATGTAATTTGCACAATTTATGGCCTCAGCCCAATATTGAAGACTTAGTCCCTTAGATTGGATCATACAATTAGCCATTTCTTTTAAAGTGTGGTTCTTCCATTCAGCTACACCATTTTGTTGTGGTGTATATGGAAAGGTGTGCTGTTGTTGGATTCCTTGTTCAGTGCAAAAAGTAGTGAACTTGTTGTTAACATATTCTCCTCCATTGTCAGATCTTAACTTAATAATTTGATAACCATATTGTTTTTCAACAAGGGCCTTGTAGGCCAAGAACATGTTAAATACTTCGCTCTTAAGTTTTAGGAAGTAAACCCAAGTGCGTCTGAAGTAGTCATCAATGAAAGTTAAGAAATATTTGAAACTAGAAAAGGAAGCAGATGGAAGAGGGCCACACAAGTCACTATGCACAAGCTCCAAGGGAACCGAGGCATGCCAAGAGGCACGTTTGTCAAAACTGTCTCGATGATGTTTTTCGAGTACACAACTGGAACAAACACCATCCTTGTAAGATACCAGTGGAAGACCAGTCACCATATTTTCTTTACATAGTTGTTGCAATGAGCGATAATTTAAGTGATCAAATCGCTCATGCCAAAGTTTGCTCAAGTTATCACTATGAGCAACAAAAACTGAAGGAAAAGGTGATGACCCAAAGTTGTTAAATTTGTACAACCTGGTAATATCATCAATAGTTGCAGTAGCAAGGATATTTTGAGGATTTTTAAAATCCTTGATTACAACTTGGTGAGGTGTAAACGGCACAGTTTTACGTTCACCTGAATGAGTAATTTGATAGACTGATAACAAATTGCAGGAAATTTTTGGAACACATAGTACATCACTGAAATGACCATTTTCAAATGGAACTGTTCCAGATCCTACAACACTTAGAGATCTATCATTACCAACAAATATTTGTTTGGTGTTACATTCATGCATAGTAGAAAAGATGGCTTTATCCTTAGCCATATGATAAGATGCTCCAGAATCAATGAGCCATTCAATTGAAGTAGAAGAAGAAGATGCAGTATAAGAGTAATGAGAAGCACAAAGTGCATGTCCATGAGAGGTAGATTCTGAAGATGAATCTAGGTTGATGTGGTGCTTCTTCATTGCTGCTTCCAAGGCTGTCATCTTTCTAAAACACTTAGATTCATCATGATTATATTTCCCACAAAAATTGCAATGACGCTCAGTCTTCTTTCCTTTTTGCTTGGATCCTTTATCATTTTTTAAAGAAGGAACTGACTGAGACGGTTTGGGACCCTTGTTGTTTTGCTTATTATTTTGAAAATTCCGTTTCTTGGGAGGCTTGGACTTTTCTTTCTGTTGGAACAATAAGGTTTTTCCAGATGTATCTGCATTGTTAGTTATTCCAAGATGAATGAGCTTATCTTGCTCTCTAATTAAGGAATCACAAAAGGATTCAAGGCTAGGCTCTTGATAGCTAGCTGCAGTCAAGGATTTTTTCATGCAGTAGAATGTAGATACAAAAACAAAATATGCAGGTCCAAGTTTTGAAAGAATATTATAAATACATTGTTTGTCTTATTTCTTAATCTTGGATTCTGCACATAATAGTCTAAGAGTTTTATACTTAGATAAATAGTCTTGAATGCATGAAAAATCATTTGGATTCAAGGAAAACAACTCATTCTCAAGTTGATGACCCCTAATTTCATTGTGTTTACCAAACACAGATTCCAACTTTTCCCAAGCGAGATTAGGTTCATCAATTCCAGATATGTGGAATCACAAATCAGTAGAGATTGACATCCCAATCAATCCACGAGCTGCATCGCATCTATTTTCCCATTTAATTTTCTTATCATCATCAGTGGGTTATGCTTCTTTCCCTGAGGTTATCCTGAAAAGTCCCCTACTTCGCAGAACATCCTCCATATGAGATTTTCATGAGAAATAGTTAGAACTTGTAAGTATAATATCACAAGGGGCGGCCATACTATAAAATAATGGCTAAAATAACAGAAACTAACTGTCTGAATGCAAAGAGGTCGAAAAAATATGTGGTTTAAAAAAAAAAACACTTAAAACTGATTCTGGATGATGAAGTTATGCTTGATCAAAGAAAATGTTGAAGATGTCCCCAATAGTGACATGGCAAATATTAACTTTGACCAACTAAAAAAAGAAGCCCCCTCTTCTCAAGATCAACCTTTGATAATCATTTTTTACAATAGATTTGCTTTGAAGTGAATCACTTTTGTAGAATAAGTGATGTTCACCATTACAATAATGTGACTTTAAAATAGTGCGGCAATAAATTAAAAGACTTAAGTGACTCACTTTTATTTTATTTTATTTATGTGAGATGCACTTTTACAATAAAATAACTTGAAAATAGAAATTGCATACGCTAAAAAATAGCTTAATAAGACTTCAACTCAAGACCTATTAAGTAATAAAGCAACTTTGGACCAAGTGAGCTAAGTTTAAAAGGTATGTAAAATAATGGAAAGAGGAAGGGGGGTTTTTTTTATTTTTTTATTACTCTTCTCTCTCGTTCTCCGTGCTTGCTTTCTTTTCTTGCAAATCACAAAAAAAAACAAAAAAAAACGCTTTCCACACATTGGGGTTAGATCTTGGTTAGGTTACCCGAAAAGTCTACATTTTCAAGTTTTCTCGTTGTTTCTGATTTGCCGTGATCGCACAAGGTGCACGGAAAAGAGCATACGTAGCCGAGAAGACAAGAAAAAAAAATTTCCTTACTGTTTCTGATTCGCCGCGTCGCGCAAGGTGCACAGCAAAGAGCATACGCAGTCAAAAAGGGAACAGTCTAAGACTAACACAGAAAAGATCAAATATGAGAGATTTAAAAAAAAAAAAAATCTGTCACTGTAACATTATACCTTTAGATTTGCCGAAATGGGTGTTTCTGGAGCAAATGGAAATGGTTTTCAGTGAAATGAAAACTATTTCCCAATGGAAACGGCGCTCCGGGCGCAATGGAATAGCTCCCATAGGCAAAAAAATGCATAGAAAATATAGAAACAAAAACCCTTTCAAACTTTCGACAACACCAGTTCCAAATCTTGATCAAAATCGAAAACGGCTCTTCATAAAAGCTTTGATACCATGTTCGGGTACACAGGGTACTCCCAAAAGACTGAACACCTTCAGAAACTGCTTCACACAAATAGATCACAGATCAACACACCTATGTTTTTCATGTGGTTAAAACCCTCGAGAGGGAAACGGTCCATGACCCCAGCCAAATAGCTACTTGGAGCAATTTATTATGCAAAAGAAAGAAAGTTACATATGAGCTTCTCATAATCGATCAACTAGCCAATGACCCTCTATGCTCTTTAAATAGAGATCACAAACCAATCGGGTGTTAAGTCATGGATCAATGGTAGGTATGTCCTAAGAGAAGTTGAACCGTCGGATCACTCTATGTCTAGAACATATCGTGACCGTCAGATTAGAATATTTACAAATGCATACTAATGCATACTAAAGAAACACACTTTTACCTAACGGATATATTACACAAGTTGATCTTAACTAACTCCTAAGTGTCTAAATATCCTAACAATATATCTATGTTCACAATAGCATCTTTTGAAACAAGTACAATGTGTGATGTATTAGAATGTACATATATTCAAATTGGTATGTTGGTAGGTGGTTATAATGTGTGATGTGTTATAATATATATTGCAATATGTATAGAGATATAAAGTTTGGATTGTGGCTTAGTGCTATGTATATATGAGTAACAACGTATGATACAAAGGCATGGTATGATAACTACAAGGTAGTAAATGTTTTTATGATTTTGAAAGTAAGAACTTGATTAATGATAAAATTATTAATTAATAAGGACTTGAACAAGTAGATTTCCTTGGTATTGTGTTAGAGTTAAAAAATATATAAAAGTGATGGACAACACCGATACCTAAGTAGGATAGTCATGGAAACCTTGTAAGTGTTCATAGTTCCCCTATTTTACTAAATGTTTTAATAGTATTATTGTTTATCATGGATTCAAATTAGTCTAATTCCATGGCAATACTAATGATCTATGAATTTGGAACTTAATGGCATTGGTTTTTTGCTCCTAAGTTAGGAAAGCAAACCCTAAATATTCTTGGTAGTTTACTATTGAACGAAAAAGGCATCACAAATTATTAGTTTCTAGTATTTTATTTTATCATTGATTACTTAATGCTAAGTTTGATAAGTATATGCCTTTGATGACAACATCTCAGTCATGTGATGTGTAAACATGTTTGGATAATGTGACTTTATGTGTCTTGTTAAAGGGAAAGAAAGTGTGACGCTAAGATCATAGACATTTGACTATAATTTTTAAACATTATAATTATATTATTGAGATTCTCTTGTATGATTGAGCTAAATGCTTATTTAATTATTATTATTTACATATGGTATTTTGTGTTAATGTATTTGTAACTTCGGAATGTATTCATCCATATATCTTATGTATTGTACCCCGATGTTTATTCCAGGATGTGTCTGTAATGTACTTGAGTCATGTCATGCCCTGATGTTCCTATCGGGAGGTTATATAATGTAAACAAGTCATGTCAAGTCATTGTGGGTAACCCTCTTATTAATAAAGGGTTAAAGTCCCCGCAGTTCTAAGGCACTAGGGTTATTAGACTCTCCTAGAGAAGTCAGCCCCAGTAGGTTATTGTCAAGTCGGGAATTAGTATAAATAGAGAGTGAGCCTCTCTATTTATCACACACTCACTCACACTCAGTTGTAGCGCATAACTGAGGAAGAAGAAGACACTGGGGCTAGGAAGAAAGATGTTATCGCTGTTGAGATATCATCTTACTGTTTTGGGGTTTTACTTTTGGTGTTGATTCTATCTCTGAGGAAGTTGTGGGGTTTTCTTCATTTATGGTTTCCCTGAGGAAAAACACTGTGTTCATTATCTCTTGTGTTTGATTGTTGTGCTTGTTATTCTCTCAGTTAAAGATCCTAATATAATGCTAGCTTAAGGTTAAAAATCTAACATGGTATCAGAGCTAACCTGAGAAGAAGACATTGTGCAGCTACGGGAACTAGGGCTTCCTACTTTGTGGATCTCTCTCCACAGATTTTCAGCAAAAGAAGGTTGGACTAACTCTCCTCCCTAGGGTGCATCTTTCTATCGAAGCAGAATCCAATTCTAAGCTTTTTCAGTTTTGGACCCGACATTGCTGCCAAAAATTAGGGCTTTCCATAGAAGTGGAATTTTTTAGTGAGCCCAGGCCTGGATTGATCTCCTCCTCAAAATCAAAGTTTAGAGATCAAGATCAAATCATTTGGTTGGACAAAACTCCAGAAAATCCAAACCCTAATCTGCTCCTGAACCAGCACTACAAAAATTCATCTCCAAATCTAGATCCGACATCTTGACCTGGTAAGGTCTAAATATTTTGTATTTCCATTTAAGGTTCTCAGTTAACATGTCTCAACATACCAAGCTTGATGAAAAGCTTGAGGGAGCTGATAACTTCCGAGCCTGGAAGTATAGGATCTCCCTGGTCCTGGAAGAAAATGAGTTGGAATCCTATATCAATGAGGAGGTTCCACTTACAGATGGAGATGAGGCTAAGGCCTTACACAAGAACAAGTTAGTTATGGCAAAGAGGATTATTGATGATTCAATCAAGGATCACCTCATACCATAGGTTTCCTCCCGAAAGACACCTAAAGCTATGTTTGATGCCCTAACCAAATTGTTTGAAAGGAAGAACATAAACCAAAAGATGACTCTGAGAAACCAACTGAAGAATGTAAAGATCTAGAATGCAGAGACCATCCAGTCTTACTTTGCAAGGGTCTCTCAGATCAAGGAACAGCTGGAAGCAGTAGATGAAGAAGTAGAAAATGCAGAGATTGTAATGACCACCTTTAATGGTCTCGATAGATCATGGGACTCCTTTATTCAAGGAATCTGTGCAAGAAAGAAGTTAGTCAAGTTCAGCAGACTATGGCAAGAATGCTCTCAAGAAGAAGCTCAGATAGCAGCTTGAGAAGAAAATATGGGAAGTGAAGATCAAGCTCTCACAGTTCACTCCAAGAAAAGCAGAAGAAGCTCTCATCACTCTAGAGGTAAGAACTTCCACCACAGAGATAACTCTAGAAAAGATTTATCTAAGTTAAGATGCTATACATGTGATGAAAGAGGACACTTTGCCAAAGACTGTCCTAGAAACAAGATTAACTCCCATAAGAAGAAGGGAAACAAGAGAATACATCATGCTCATGCTGCAGAGGATGATGAACCTTCCAAAAAGAGATTCAGATAAGAAAGTGATGATTCTTCAAGTGATGAAGAATATGTGTTGATATCCACTCTCACGGGAACTATCTCACATGGAAGCAATGATTGGCTTATAGACAGTGGTGCTTCCAAACATATGACGGGATTCAAAGAATCCTTTGTGAAACTATCTGAACATGACTCACCTCACAAGGTGAAACTTGGGGATGACTACTAATATCCAATAAAAGGTAGTGGGGAATCCTCCTATAAGCTAGACTCTGGAAAGTCTATGAAGATGCAAGATGTATTGTTTGTACCAGGACTAAAGAAGAATCTCCTCTCCATATTTGCATTAGATGCAAAAGGAATGAGGGTTGCATTTGTAGATGGCCAAGTTCTCATCTGGCCAAAGGGAAAGACTTTTGATGATGTAGTAGTGATTGGGGAACAAGAGGGAGGTCTATACAAATTGAAGGGCCATCCAGAACAAGATTTAGTCCATGACACAGTAGAGACAAATGAGCTTTGGCATAGAAGGCTTGCACATGTGCATTACAGAGCACTACCACTTGCAAGCAAAGTTGTTGAAGGTCTTCCAGAAATTCAAGAAAAACATGATGGAGTCTACAAAGGATGTGAAAAAGGAAAGAACACAAAGAAGACATTTCCAAGCAGCGAGAGCAAGGCAAAAGGAATCTTGGAAATCATTCACTCCGATGTATGTGGTCCAATGTCATCAAGTTCATTAAGCAGGTATGTATACTATTCTTCTTTTATTGATGAATTTCCTAGGAAGACATGGATTTACTTCATGAAGAACAAAGATGAAGTATTCAGCAAGTTCAAGGAATTCAAAGCCTTGATATAGAACCACACAGAAAAGAAGATCAAGACCTTTTGATCAGATAACGTTGGAGAATTCACTTCAAATGAATTCCAAGCATTATGCAAAGATTCAGGGATTAAGAGGGAGTTAACTACTCCATATAATCCACAACAGAATGGGGTTGCAGAAAGGAAGAATAGAACGATCATGGAAGCTGCAAGGGCTATGCTTCATTATCAAGATCTTCCCATGCATCTATGGGAAGAAGCTGCCAGAATAGCGGTGTATGTACAGAACCGTACTCCACACAGAGTACTTGAGAACAAGACACCTGAAGAAGTATTTTTGACAAGAAACCAGAAGTCAGCCATCTCAGAATATTCGGCTGTCCAGTGTACATACACATTCCAAAAGAGAAGAGGACAAATTTAGATCCTTCGGGAAAGAAGGGTATATTTGTGGGATACTTTAAATGCTTGAAGGCTTACAGAATATACTTCCCATGATTCAAGAATATCAACATCAGCAGGGATGTGACATTTGACGAAGACTCAGCTTACAACAAATCCAAAAAAAGGCCTGCTAAAGAACCTGAAGAAACAGAAGCACCCAGAATTCATGACAGAACCATGAACGAAGAAACTCAAGAAGAAGATTGAGAATTTGAAGAACCTCAAGAACCTGTAGATCCACCTCAAGAGAAGAATCCTCATAAGAGGAAACATGCTTGGGTATGAGAATCTATCCAAGGTGCGGAAAGATATGGGGCTCCAGAAGAGAATCACAGAGAAAGAAAGAGAACCAGGTCCTGCTCTGGTTATGTATCATTATTATGTGATTTCATCGATAAAGAACCTTCCAATTATGAAGAAGCGGCAGAATGGAAAAGTATCAATCGATCATGAAGAATGATGTTTGGGATGTTATCCCAAGAACTAAAGGGAAGTCTGTTGTAACCTCCAAATGGATCTACAAGATCAAGCATGCTGCAGATGGTAGCATAGAAAAATATAAAGTAATATTTGTGGCTCGTTGCTTCTCCCAGAAAGAAGGAATAGACTATGAAAAAGCTTTTGCACCTATAGCTAGATACACTTCCATCATATCAGTACTTTCTCTGGCCGTAGTGATGAAATGGAAGATACACCAGATGGATGTCAAGACTACTTTCTTGAATGGTGTAGTGGAAGAGGAAGTGTATGTGGAGCAGCCACTCGGTTTTGAGACACATGACAGGGAGTCTCATGTGTGTAAATTGAAGAAAGCCCTATACAGTTTAAAACAAGCACCCACGACATGGTACGGTAGAATTGACAGTTTTCTATCTAGTTTAGGCTTTACCAAGAGTAAAGCAAATTCCAACCTTTACTACAAGGTTGAGGATGGAAACCCAGTGATGCTCCTACTTTATGTAGATGATCTGTTTGTAACAGGTATGGATGGGTTGATTGCTGATACAAAGAGAAATCTTGCTGCCGAGTTCAAAATGAAGGACTTGGTTATGATGCATTATTTTTTAGGCATGAAGGTGTGGCAGAATGAAGATGAAATTTCCCTGGGGCAAGGGAAATATACAGTAGAGATCCTGAAGAGATTCGGGATGATGGACTACAAGGCCATGACCACACCTATGGCATCGAACCTGAAGCTATTGAGTGATGCTTCATCATAAGCAGTTGATGCTACGATGTATCATCAAATGATTGGGTCTTTGATGTACCTGACGAACACAAGACCAAATATTTTCTTTGCTGTGAACACCTTGAGCCAGTTCTTGACAGATCCGATACATGTTCACTTGATTGCTGCAAAGCATATTCTAAGGTACCTGAAGGGTACAGTTGGTTATGGGCTCAAGTATAAGGAGAATCAAAAGATTAACCTAGAGGGTTATGTTGATTCAAATTGGGCAGGTAGTGCCATCGATAGGAAGAGCACTTCAAGGTGTTGCTTCAATATGGGATCAGGTGTGATCTCTTGGTTTAGCAGGAAGCAATCCTGTGTGGCACTGAGTATAGCTGAAGCAGAGTATGTCCCAGCTTGTTCAGCCAGTTGTGAGGCAATATGGCTCAGGAAGCTACTGTTTGATTTATTTGATCTCCAGTTGGATGCTACTTGCATATATTGTGACAACCAAAGTTGTGTGAAGTTATCAGAGAACCTGGTGTTCCATGACAAGTCGAAGCATATCGAGATCAAGTATCACTATATCAAGGATATGGTGCAGAGGGGAGCAGTGAAGCTCCAGTATGTTGCGACAGATGAACAGATAGCTAATGTGTTGATGAAACCATTAGCCAGAGTGAAGTTTGAGTACTTCAGGGAGAAGCTTGGTGTTCTCCAGATCGAGATTCCTTCCAAGGGGAAGTGATGAGTCCGTGAGCCATTCTGACATGGTGAGAGGATCGGTTCCTTCCATGGTTAGATGTAAGGGCTGACCTATTCTGTCATGGTGAGAGGATTGGTTCCTTCCATGTTAGATATGAGTGCTGAGCCATTCTGATATGACTATAGGATTGGTTCCTACATGATCGTATATAAGGGCTATTGCCATTCTTGGAATGGAGGTACCTGGTCAGTTACCAGGAAAGCTCAGTCTAGAACTGAGGGCCATTCTGATATGATTGTGGGATGTGTTCTCACATGATCAGATATGAGTGCATGGCCATTTTGATGTGATTGAGGGATGTGTTCCCTATTAATCAGATATAAGGGCTAATGCCATTCTCTGGGAGAATGGAGGCACCTGGTCAGTTACCAGGAACCCTCAACCTAGGGTTGAGAGCCTTTCTAGCAAGGTTGAAGGATGTGTTCCCGCATGGCTAGATGTAAGTGCAGAGCCTTTCTAGCAAGGTTGCAGGATGTGTTCCCACATGGCTGGATGTAAGTGCAGAGCCTTTCTAGCAAGGTTGCAGGATGTGTTCCCGCATGGCTGGATGTAAGTGCAGAGCCTTTCTAACAAGGTTGTAGGATGTGTTCCTACATGGTTGGATGTAAGTGCAGAGCCTTTATAGCAAGTTTTTGGGATGTGTCCCCGCATGGCTGGATGTAAGTGCAGAGCCTTTCTAGCAAGATTGCAGGATGTGTTCCTGCATGGATGGATGTAAGTGCAGAGCCTTTCTAGCAATGTTGTAGGATGTGTTCCCTCATGGCTGGATGTAAGTGCAGATCCCTTCTTGTAAGTTTGCAGGATGTGTTCCCGCATGGCTAGATATAAGTGCTGAGCCTTTCCGATAGGGTTGTGGGATGTGTTCCTGCATGGTCAAATGTGAGTGTTGGGTGTGCCTTTCTGACATGGTGTTGGATGTGTTCCTCTCATGGTCAGATGTAAGTGCTGGGCGAGCCATTCATACTTAGTGTCAGATATAAGCGCTGAAGAAGACCTGCATGGAGGCTAGGAATACAACCAGCATGAAAAAGGGTTGGCTCTGTAGAACTTCTTGGGATGAGAAGAATCATGAGATAGCACTCATGATGATGATCCAGTGATGATGATGTAGCAATGATGATCCAGATCCAGTGATGATGCTCCAGTGATGATCCATATCCAGTGATGATGATCCAGATCTGAAGATGAAGATGACTTGAAGATGAAGATAACCTGAAGATGAAGATAACTTGAAGATGAAGATGACTTGAATATGACAAGGACTCAATAATGATCTAGATGATACAGAGAAGAAGACTTGTGCTGATAAATTGTGTCGAGAGAATACCTTCCTAGTTAAGAGGGAGTGTTAATGTATTTGTAACTTTGAAATGTATTCATCCATATATCTTATGTATTGTACCCCGATGTTTATTCCAGGATGTGTCTGTAATGTACTTGAGTCATGTCATGGCCCGATGTTCCTATCGGGAGGTTCTATAATGTAAACAAGTCATGTCAAGTCATTATGGGTAACCCTCCTATTGATCAAGGGTTAAATTTCCCGCAGTTCCGGGGCACTAGGGTTATTAGACTCTCCTAGAGAAGTTGGCCCTAGTAGGTTATTGTCAAGTCAGGAATTAGTATAAATAGAGATTGAGCCTCTCTATTTATCACACACTCACTCACACTCAGTTGTAGCGCATAGCTAAGGAAGAAGAAGACACTGGGGCTAGGAAGAAAGAGGTTACTGTTGTCGGGAGATCATCTTACTGTTTTGGGGTTTTACTTTTGGTGTTGATTCTATCTCTGAGGAAGTTGCAGGGTTTTCTCCATTTATGGTTTCCCCGAGGAAAAACACTGTGTTTATTGTCTCTTGTGTTTGATTGTTGTGCTTGTTATTCTCTCAATTAAACATCATAATATAATGCTATCTTAATGTTAAAAATCTAACATTTTGATTCTACATTGGGACAAATTTCCCTAAAGGGTGGGTGTATGTAACTCCCTATTTTGACTTATGTAATGGAACTACAATTTTATCCATGTTGTTTCTCTTTGCTTATTATTTGTTAACCTCGCTTGGATTGAGATAATTATATATGTGTAGACTATGGACCTATCGATATAAGGAAGTTGTGTAGAAAGTTTATTGGTTATATTGTGAATGATGAAAGTAGTGTGACGTTCCTCTAGCATGCTAAGTTAGATAGATATATATGTGGTACATGGATACCAATTTATAATATGTTTGGAAATGAAACATTGAGACAAAAGAACATACTAAATATATCATCTTATTTGCATTGCTCATTAGTTAATAACATGATAGTCATTGGTAAATTGTGATAAGGTTATGCACAATCTTGTGTTTGGTAACTAACCCACAGGTTAAATGGGTGAACTAATAACCAGATAATTATGATACTTAGGCAATACAAATGGCATGCATTGTGAAAGAGTAATAGTATGCTAGTGAATCCTTATTTTGAGAGTATTATTGGTTTGAAATACATTGCTATGATGTGTGGGAAAGTGCATATTTTCAGGAAGCATAGTTTCCCAAACCGGTCATTTGATGATGTATTTCTTATAAAAACAATAATAACCCACTATGGAAATTAATAGGGTGTTGACCCTTGTTTTATTAGGAAGGATGTAGGTATTACCCACCATTTATCTTGTAAAATTTGGAGTCATGGGAGGGTTGTCGTAAGTCAGACTCCCTAAGTTGTGTGATGATGACTATTAGTCACCTGCTAGGGAAGTTTGGTTGATATAATTGACAAGTTATGCTTATATGTTTTGTCTAAGGTTAGATCAATTTTGTTGATGTTGCAAGATATTCCAATAGAGGAAGGATAGGATGCGGAAGGTGGAAGTAGGATGGGGATAAAGGAGGGTTCATATTAGTTCAAAATTTTTTTGGGAATTAGTTACAACAAGTTGGTTAGTTATGTGTCCCAAAGAGCATCATCTCAAACAGGGACACCAAATTTTTTGGTATATTTTGGACTACACTTTGGGAAAATATGGAAACTAAGTTGAATAATTCTACAACATTCCACCATAGATAGATGGAAAGACGGAAGTAGTCAATGTGACTTTGGTACATATTTTGAGGGTTACAATCAAAAGCATTCGAATAATTGGGATGAAAATGTGATCAACGTATAACACTCTTATAACATATTAGTCCACACTTCCATTAGGAAGTCCTCTTTTGAAATGTATCTTGGATACTTTCCACATTCACCTCTAGATGTTGTTTATGGACAACAAGGGGGGGTGAGGGAAGACACCACAGGTGAAGTAGTAAGAGCTGAAAATTCAAATAAGATTAGGCAGATCTATTTACAAGTACAAGAGGCACTAAAGAAGTCATGGGAAAATTAAAAGGTAACACATGACCAACACGAGGTTGAGAAAACATTCAAGGTGGGAGACAGAGTATGGTTACACCTGAACAAGGAAAGACTACATGGTCCTTATAAGAATATCAAGGCTTTGAGGTATGGTACTTTTGAGGCATTGGAAAAGGTGAGAGATAATTTCTACAAAATCAGTATAGCCCCATATGTGTGCATTTACTCTGTAGTGAATGTGGAAAATCTGAAACTCTATGAACCTTCCATGTTGGATCTAAAACTTAAGTAGGCCTTACCTTTTGTATAGGTCTTAACACCAAAGGCTCAGGAAGAGTTAGTAGAAGACGTAGTTTTGCAGAATAAGTCTAGAACTACCAAGAAGGACAATATGAGCTTTGGAATGTGGGGTTGAAAGGACAGTTTCTAGGAAAGGCTAAATGGTGCTCCAAGGAGAAGGTAGAGGAAAATTTTCCTCACCTCATTCAGTAAAATGTTTTTTGGACCAAAATCCTCCCAAAATGTGGTGCGATTTGAAATGGATTGATATATAATTTCTCACCTACTTGTAGCTTTTAGTGTCAGAATATTGGTTGAATTGGCTTGTAGGGCCCATTTTATGGGTAGGTCTCATTTTGCAGATTTGGTGTCTGGAACCTTCTAGGGCTTGTTTGAGGGTCTAAATGATGTTTTTGGGGGTTAAAATTTCATCACTTTCATAATTTTCCTTCATGTCACGCTTGGATACCTTTCCAGTGGTCCAAAAATTTCCTCAAATGAAGTATGTATGCAAAATTTATGCCTCCTGCAAGTTGACCTATCCAGCTGACCACCACAGTAAGAAGTGGATTCCACGTCAACTCTCATTTCTCACATATGTGGATCTAGTCACGTGTGGACCTTTAAGAACATTCTAGAAGGACCAAAACCCTAACCCTAATTGGGAGTTGGGGAAGGCAAAAATTCTAAACCTAACCGTAGACATCTAGCGAGATATGTTAAATACTAGGCTACTAGAAGATAAGGGGGTTCCATTCTTTTGATGCATTATATTGTTCCATAGTTGAGAAACAACATGGGAGTGGATGATATAGAATAATAGAGGATATAGGCAATCATGTAGTATCCATTTTGGTCACAAAGCCATAGGATAGAGGGTACCATTTTCTTTGTATTTGCAATTTTACATAAATCGCAATGCATAGTCTTCATTTGTGGTTGGTTTTTTCCCTGTAATGGGTTTTCATAGGGTATATCTTGTGTTATTGTGTAGATTGCGTATTTATCTTCTCTATTTATTATTGTTTTAGTTCCAATTATTTGGCACTCAATAAAAATAAGCTAATAAATTAAGAACTAAGTGCATCTGGAATATAAACAATGCATGCAAACACATATAAGACATGAATGTGTGTCTAGAATATAAAGAATGCATACAAACACATATAAGACATGAATGTGTGTCTGGAATAAAAAGAATGCATACAAACACATATAAGACATGAATGTTTGTCTGGAATATAAAGAATGCATACAAACACATATAAGACATGAATGTGCGCCTGGAATATAAAGAATGTATACAAAAACATATAAGCTAATACCTGAGCATAAATATGCGTCTGGAATATAAAAAATGCATACAAACACATATAAGACATGACTTGCATGATGGCACGCAAATCAAGGCAAGACTAGAAGGTAGCCCAAGAAAAAGTTAATGATGCTGATAAAGGGCCCCAATAATCATGAAAGGCACTGAATACGGATTTCGGTAGTGCAAATGGATTCAACATGACATGTGACCTCGAGAAATGGTTGAGATCACGCATGTGAAAAAGTGAGCAAGGTAAAGGTCCTACCCCCATGCTCTAGGCATGGGGTTTGTGATTATGGATCACATATGTGTGGTGATGAGCTATGGGCTCATTGAAGTATCGAGGTAGATGTGATGGGGAAGGGTCGAAATGAGTGAGTTTTCCCCCTCTTCCAGGGTAAAGGTAGTTGGTCATAACTCCTAGTCCATAGGTGTAGATGGGGTGAATATTCTCTCTTGAAGAGGTATCAACATGGCATCGAGAAACTGTTCAAAGGGGGGGGGTGATGAGGTGGATAGCCACAGTGGGAAGTTACCTTGGTGATATGATGACGGGGGAGGCCCACGCTGGGGTGGATGCCCCTAGTGTCGCTGACAAGGATGGAGAGCATGAGTAGGAATATCTGGAGGCTCACCCCCATGCTGTAGGCATGGGATATCCTCATCAGTTCGAGAGGGTCGAACAATAGGTCGAAAGGACTCGCTTTCATTGACACACTCATAAACATGTGGGATGATGAGGAAGCCTCATCAAATGACGAAATGAAATAAATGGTTTTCATCTCACTCAAAGAGGATGCCAGGGGCTGGATCTCTGATTCCAAGGAGATCTTGCCTAGATTTTCCAAAATAGAGTGGTATTCAGATAATTCAGTGCAATGATGGGAGTAGTGAATGTAAAGTCTGCAAATTGTGCATGGGTGGTTTGTTCAAAGTGACTTGTTCTTGCATTGGTTAGGGTTAGGGACCTGGATAACAGGAACGTTCTCATCATCATCAATCCTTTGCATGTATGTTCATAGGATAGGAAAATGTGGACAATTCTGGGTAGCATGACCAGTGACGTCACATAATGCGTAAGGAATTGGCATTCGAGTCGAAGTATAGGAAGGTCTACTCTTGGACTTACTCTGATTGGTACTATATGTGTTTCCCCCTGGCTTCTTCTTGGGAGGAGGTCGGGGCTACTAGGAGATGACTAAGGTGCAGTTTGAGGGGCCACCAGAAGTGAGGGTACACCGGTTGGTGGGAGATTAGCAGTGGTAATAGGATGAATTGGTGTCAAAACGTCACGTGGGGTCTAAGGAGGGTTGGAAGGAGTAAGGTACCAAATTGGGATGCACAAAGTTATCCCAGACAAGCTGAGGGTTTCCATAATGGGTGTTCTCACAATGCCTACGGGTGGGAATAGAAAAGGTATATGTTGAATAGGTGTGGCTCCCCATTGGCTACTAGGTAGTGGATTCAGGATAGGGGCTGGAATTGGTTGTGGTTGTGGCTAGGGTGGTTGTTGGGTCACGGGTATATCAAATGAGAGGGTGCAAAGGTCTAATATCTAGACAGCTCTTAGAGGGTTTGGAAATACCAAAAAAGTGGCAGTCATGAGTGTTATAGCGGATTTCACCACACTAGGTGAATCACACATTGTATGGCCTTCCCTTGTCCCGCTGCAGACTCATTAGCCCCTTTGGACCACTTTATATCTTTTGATGTTACCTTGATCATCCCTAAAAACATTAGAATATTGATATACGCGGCTTTTTCCCCGATAGTCGCGTACATACGCAGGTATTACCTC
>LPNX010801661.1:168789-220321 GCA_001517045.1 Pseudotsuga menziesii | reverse complement strand
GTTAGATTGTTTATTTCTATTGCATATTGGGAAAGATTGATTTCTAGAGTCTAGTTGTCTGTTGTGGTACCCCAAGCCATAGGAATTTCTCTCCGTAACAATGGGGGCCTCCTGAAAAATACCTGGGGCAACGATGATCAACGAGGGAATAGAAGCATTGTTGATGGAATTATCCACCATGGGGAGGATGTTTTTCAGGGTGGAAGGCCCCTTGAGGTCGTAGTGTATTAGTTGGTCGATTTTCACTATATTCCCCTCATGAGGGAACATCATGGTCTAAAAGACAGTCGAGGTGATGAATTTCATAGCGTACATGTAACTATGCCCCAGGAGGAGGTTGTAATCAAGTTAAGTGTTGACCACTTCAATGTATATGAGGACAGTCCTTTCGGCCAACTCGACTGGTACGTTTGGAAGGAGTCCTTGGGGTTGAGTAGCACGACCATCATAGGCATGTAAGGCAGTCAAGGATGGCTCTAACTTGGGTGACCCGAGATTTTTCCAAACGAAGGTGGACATGACACATGTGGATGTGCCCTCATCGGTGATGCAATGTTGAATGACTGAGTTCTAGATGGTAATTGGAATTTGGAAAGCTATTGAAGATGGAATCTGTGGCTTGGACTAATTAAGATTAGAAGTCATCAAACGTGCATCAGTGGGGTCAATGGTTCCTAACATGGATAGAAGGGATTTATGTTGTGTTGGGTAGTTCTTAAGAACCTCCAAAGTTGACATGGTGGTGGGGGACTAGGTAAAATCATCCAGAATGTTGTAATTGGGGGTGGCCCAACATTAGGGTTATTTGTGATGAAACACAAGGGAAACTTTGGAGATTTAGGGTCCATGGTTGTTGGGGGTCGGGGTAACTGGAAGGTTGGTTCAACATGGGAAGAGTCACTGGGATTACTAGTGGAAGTAGCCTCGGGGACCAACCCATACTGGTATTGCATAGTTGGTAGGTTGAAGTCATTAGACAAGCTAAATAAATGTTGCATTCCTAATTCAAGGTGTTGACTTGAAGAAGTGGTGTATTGTGTCGTTGGTTGGGATGTGACCACCCCTTGAGTAGGAAAAAGGTTTTGAAACACCATAGTATGTTGGGCTGGTTATGGTGGGGAATGTTGCACCTAAGGGGTGGCGATAGGATCACAATGATTGGCCTCGTCCCAAAGCTGGCAGGATCTAGCTAAGTTAGGACAATGGTGATTGTATTATCCATAAATGTTGCAAAGGGAATAAGGATGGTTGGTTCACAATTGCAGGTTCTTTCCCTATCATGGAGGTTGATTAGGGTCCTAGTTGGAAACACTGGATCTGTTGTTTCCTGGGGGATTGTGACATGGCCTGCCCCCTCCCTGGTGTTGACTGTTGCCATGGTTCCTACCTCATCTCCAATTAGGTTTCCCTTGTTGGTTATTGGGGGATGAAGGAAGTTGTGTCAGGTTTTGTTGGGCATAAAATTTCCCTTGCGAAATGGGAGGAGCTTGATGTAGTGTCAACGTTGTGGCAACTAGTAGAGGATTTAGGCAAGCATAGTAAGGGATAATTGTCAAATGCAGTGTGTATCCTTGAGGTAGGTTCCCGCATCTGAGTCTTGGGTAAGGTGTACCATGGACCTGAGGGTTCAGGGCTGAATGCACATAGGAAGGTGTCACTCCAATATTTAAGGTTTCCCCAGAGAGATCAAGACCATAACCTGGGATGGGGAAAGGCCCCATCATCAGTGGTGTGGTGCAAGATAGAGTGTTGTAAAAATGAGTCACCAAAGGAGGGATGTGAGCATAAGGTTGAAGTACAGAGGTGACCAAACCGATAACACCATCGGTCATGTGTGATGCGCCCAGCGGGTCTTTGCAAGCGAAATCATCGTGAGGTGCGTCTGGTAAAATGGTGTATAGGTAACATGATTGGGTGTAAATCAAGTTGATTTTTTTTATTTGAGGATAGCGTCTTCTTCCATTGGTGGGAATTCATAATTAACATCCTTAGAGATGGTGGGGATCAAAGACTTTAAAAACCAACAAAGGAATATCCTATCGTCTAGCTTGATTTTGCATAAACTGTGTCATCTATTCCATTCATGGATATGGTATGTGATATGGGTAGCAGTGTTTTGGAGACAAGACAAAAGGATATATACATCATTGTCATATTGAACAGGTAGCTGGAAGAACTATAAGAACGTTGAGGCTAGAGATGCGAAGGTGGAGTGAGTGCCATGTTCCAGGTCGATGTACCACTTGGTTGCAACGCCAGTGAAGGTCCTCTAAAGGAGATGTGATCTAAATGAGTAATCAACTATGGAGTTCGAAGAACACCACTAGTGGAGATACATGATGTGGTTATGGGGATCCTCGCTACCCTTCCCCTCAAGTTTAGGGATATCCGAAGAGAGTTTGGTACACATCAGTGGTGACATAGGATCGTGAAGAATTGGGTCATTGGTCAATCGTGCTAGATCAAGAAGGTTAATGCTATACATGAATGGTAGGATCGTGGTTCCAAGATCTATGTAGGGATATAGTCATAGTGGGGTTCCCTAAAGGAGGGTTCCTGACAAGAATATTTCCTATATGAGGGTTACTATAGGAAGGGTTTCCCTTCAAAAAATAACTTGTGTATGGGTTCCCCATGACACCATGTCCAATAGTTGGATTCCCTATGGGTCTGTTTCCAGGTATCAAGTTCTCGAAATGGTTTTTTTGGGGATGATGGTTCCCAAAGGGTGGATTCCCTATCATAATAAGGATGGAAGATCTATTTCCCATGGGAGGGGTACTAGTGGTTGTATTCTCTGAAAGGATGTTTCCGGTGAGAGGTACCCCAACATTTGGGTTTTTTCATTTCTAGCGTGACTGGTAGGAATACTCCTTATAGAAGGGGTAGGACCTCCACCTAAACCTCCTTTGACTATGTCGCCAACAAAGGGTTCGGGGCATCCATTGTTGGATGGAGGGATGTGACTAGACATGGGGATATGTGTGGGTCAATTAAGGATATGAGTGGTAGGGATTAGTCTCAAACATAACTCTCTCAAAAAGGGAAAGCGTAAAAGCAGACGATGTCAACTAACAGTGCGGTGGAATGAGTCTAATGAATCAAACTGTGGTGACCACCCTCAAAGATTGTAAGAGTACCTCAGAGGAGCAATGATGGAGGAGTGACATAAGTGTGAAATACAGCTATGAAAAGGCTCAAAAATCCAACTACAGATGTGTTTGCAAAATGAGAGCTCTCAACAAAAGCAACACTCAGGCCAACAACACACTCTAAAACTCTTTTTCAATCATGTGTCACAGTATACAAGTAGCAAAAAATGACCAGAATTCCAACCTATGAGGTGTGAGAGCACGCAAACACCCAACTAAAGAGATGGAAGCCATCGCAAACCATATCCTCTACAAGGTGATGAAACCTGAGTCATACAATATGGCCTAAAAGACCAGTAATGGATAAGGGATATCCCCCTACCAAGAGGGATCATGGGTAAAATATCCCTAGGAGAATGGTAACTAGGCTACCCCGTTCATGACACTTCCAAGTAGGTGAATCTGCCACTTTATCCTTTGGATGTTCTGTCACCACCAAGGCTCACAAAACGAGGACTACAAGTAGCTGTCTTTAGTACAGGGTGGAGTGTGACATTCCACCCATACCTCTAGAACCAATTTTGTGATTTCAACTCTCCTAAGGGAGATGCCTGCCCAACAAATTGGGTGTAACTGTGTCAACAAGTACTAGGGGATTTTAGTACCATAAGAGTAAACAACTATGTCTCAGATGTGAATGTAAAATGAGGATTATTTGGATGCCTACCTCTAGTGCCCTACCTAGCTACAACATTGTTTTTTATCCCTAAGTGGGGTTAGATGTGTATTCAATTAAGTAAATTTTTAGGCTTGCTTTGTTCTTAGGGAATGAGTGGGTGCACAAGTGGTGTGAACAATCCCTATTTATGATGAAAATAAATATTGAAATAAACAACTAGAACTAAAAAGAGAATATCATAACCAAGCAACTATTTTGCAAAGAACAGTAAACAGATCCTACTATGTGCAGTAACTACTCATAAATGGAATGCTCATTTTCTACCAGACTCACATAAAAATTCAAATTATGCAATAATAGCTACTCAAAATGATGAAAACATCCATAAAAGGGTACTGAAAGTTGTTATAGTCAGGAATAAAAAAGTCAATTGGTAAGGGTCGTAGGGCTGGACAGCGGGTTCAACAAATTTTAAGTTAGTATCAGGGTGCTTATGTCTGACGAATAGAAACGTTATGCGGAGCGCACTACGCAAAAACATAAGAGAAACAACAAACAGACAGTTATGGGAAAGGGTTCTCTTATCAAGGGATTAAGAGAACTCTAGGGCACACTTAAATGGAAAAAATGGGCCCCCTAGGGCACACATAATCACCACAAATATGCACTCCGGGACTGGGTGAGAAGAAAAATAAAAAACAACTCAAACATGGGATGAGCAAGGGGTTTGGGGGGTGAAAAAGGTAGGTGTTACAATCCATAATATAGCTAAGGGGATTAACAGAACTGAAAAATACCTAGACTAATGGATCCAACAAACTAAAAAATAAAATATAAAACATGGTCAAAACCAAAAGTAAAAACAACGAAGGATTTGTAGGGATCGACCCAGTATGGTCACCGGTTCTATTGCCGGTGCTTTCGCACTCCAATAGGTTAAAAAAATGGGTTTCATTGGCTCAATGAAGTCGAGGTAGAAGGTACATAAGAGAGTGTCTCTTACGGCACTGGTGGTGGACCTAGTGTGTTAAAAGCTAGTAAAAACTAGTAAAAGAAAGACTAACCTATGCTAGAAAAACTAAAAACTAAGGTGCAATGGCTTATGAGCTGTAAATTAAAAAACATAGATGTAAATGCTTCGCCGTAAACACACATAGTAATAGTAAATAATAAATAGTACATGTAAATGATAAGAAGTAACTGTAAAAACAAGATATTAAACCTTTCTTTTCAACACATCCAAGAACCACATGAAATAATCGTTTCTCTTTTATTCAAAGAATTGGGCTTGTACATGGAATAAGAGTACCTCATACAATGGGGTGTCCTTTCAACTAGGCCGAGTGTAGCTCTCCTAGTTCCAAGCAACTCGATGTCTCTCAAACTCTAGCTTGAAGGTGGTGAAGTTCAACCGAGGGGAAGTGAGAGTGATAACAGAGGTTTAACGTCTTAGAGGGAATTCTGATAGATTAATGGTGCTCAAGGTGGAGATGATCTGAATGGGAATCTTCATGTCACATACACAATGAAATACTTAGGGTTTAGGGTTTCCAAACCATGGTGGTTTTTCCACTTACCTCTAGTAATTTTGAATTTGAAGGGGGCTTTCTCTTAATGCAGAATTTCCCTATTTTGGTGCCTTTTGCCCTAGCTTGGTGGAAATTCCTATTTTGGTGGAATAAGTCCATTTTCCATAATGCATCGAATTTCTGGAATTTTTGGCATATGAAGGTTCTCCATGTTGATTTTGGTGTGGATACTAATGATGTGGAAATGGTAAGTGGGCTATGATGTATGAATGAATTTTTCGTGTTAACACCCTATGTTATCCCTGTTAAGATTTACTCAAAAGTTGTTATTCGAAAACAAATGTTGGGGTGCAGACCTTGAAGGTCCTCAATTTTGGCAACTTCGTGGTTTTGGTGCGAAGCTTGTAAGAGGAGTTGTGGCCCAAAATAGTCTTAGGGGTGTCGGGGTTGGGTTGAACCTCCTCTTTTTGTAAATAACCCATGGTTTAAACTCATGATTTTTAAGCCCATGGTTTAAGCACATGGTATTGTAATAGTGCACTAGTATAAATAGGCACTTATGTAAAGGAGAAAGAGCTTTTTCGAAGGTTTTTGTATGATGATAATTTGATGCGAAGAAGCTAAGGCCTGTTTTTGGGTTGAAGGTTAAGTCCCAGTTGAGTGCGTGGATGACCTCTGCAGCTCAGTGCGCAGAGGGTTTTGGAAGGAAAGTACTGCAGGTTAGTGCACAGTTTTGGGTTGATTGAGAAGATCTGCAGCTGAGTGCGCAGAGATCTGCAGCTGAGTGCATAGATCAGAACTGTGTTGTTGTAAAGAGTTGAATATAAACGCAGTTCTATGGACGTAGCCCCTACACTGGGGGTGAACCACGTATATCTTGTGTTGTGGTGGTTCCTTTTTGGTTTTGTGCTGTTATGTTTTTATGCATTTGATAAGTAGGTGAATGATAAGTAAGATATATTATTAGGAATTAAACTTCGCTGTGAATTCCCAATTAAGGGTTAAGCAAGTAACTGTCTGTTTATATAAACTGTGAAGCTAATTAAGTGTATGTCAAAGCTCTGTATTGTGTAAGTATACTTTGTTAAGGCTAAAGGTACAGTAATATCCCTCTTTTGCCTGTAGAAACCTAATTTTGCGACACCCCATAGCTGTTTCTGGTGAGACTGCAACCTGTTTGCAGGTTGTTGCCGAAAGGGCCAACACTGTGGGTCTCTTTGTTGGTTGGTAAGTAAAAGTGTAAGAACCCGGGTCTACCCTGCAGCCAACAAATTGGTTCTGTTGCCGGTTGAACCAGTATCTACTCAAGAGGGATCTACATTGTACCTGGAGGGACATGTTTTGGAGGCCCTTAGTAAAAGAAATCGGTGACTGGATTGAAGATACCTATCTAAAATTTGCTGAACAAGAGAATAAGGATCCTCGTCGTAGCTCAGACGACTTTTTGCAAAGGTACGTTTTTTCTGATATTTATGAAATTTTCTTTGGTAGTATCCACATAGAATTGCACCAGTGGTTATCCAGGTTGACAAAAAGAAGGACAAACTTCCAAGAAGATCAGTCTCATGCCTAAACCCCAGAAATAATTAAGCTGTTGAAAAGAGTGAACAACGCAGTGTCTAGAGCTGTTGACTTTTGGACAACACGAACCCTTGAAGCATTTGTGATGGAGTTCGCCGACACACATACTTCTTTCAGCGAAGCAGAAAGACAGTTTTTCAAAGGACCAAGGGGTAAGTACTTGAATTCATTAAGTTTGAAAATTAAAATGCTCTTGGCTGAGAAACGAATACTACTTATCGAATCAGATTGCTAGATTTATTGCTACTAACCTATGTTTGAAAGCGAAAGTGACTTCGACGAGCAAAGTGGCTTGCTTCGCAACGGTAAAAGATACAAGAGAAATTTTGGATCCTTTACCCTAGTCTAAAATACTGATTATACCCCTTTAAGCCCAGAAGAGTCTGAATCTAAAGAAACCCCTTTTGTTAGAAACCCTCCTATAACTCCACAGCGAAGATCTGTTATCCCTGAGAACCCGTCGAAGTCTGAAAGTAACCCTAGCCCGAGTAGTCCTGTTGCAGGTCAGTCTACCTCAGTAAGTTCCCCCCCCCCCACCTGTTACTAGCCCTCCTCCTCCCCCTCCTCCCCCCCCTCCCCTTGATCCACTATGGCCCATCTGAATGATGATATTAAGCTCCCAGTCTTTAGAGGAACTGGATCAGAGGATCCAGAGCAGTTTTGGTTCTTATGTGAAGCTGTTTGGACTACTAAGAATATTATGGATCAAAATACAAGAACAGTGCAGCTGGTCACCTCTTTTAGAGAATGAGATTTGACCTGGTTTATGAAGTTTTCCAGTACTCAGAACTATGTCTTGGCTGATATTAAAAAAGCAATGATCAAAGAATTCAAGAAGCCTAAATCAGAGTCGCAGTCTATAACTGAACTAAAAGAAATTCAGCGGAAGCGAGGTGAATCAGTTTGGGACTTTAATCAGAGGTTCAAGGTTCTGTTGGACCAAGTTAGTTTCACTATTGGACCAGAACAACACAAAGAATGGTTCATTGCAGCACTATTGCCTCACATCAGGACTCCACTTATGCAACAGAAGGTTGCTGATCAGCAAGAGGCGTTGGAAATTGCTATGAAACTTGAAACAGCTCCTGTTGGAGATAATTCTGGAATAGCCCAAATACAAGCACAGTTAGCAGAAATGGCTTTGGAGCTTCGCGACATGAAAAAAGGGAAAGCTACTCGCGAATATATTTGGTGTACATGATGTAGGACAGAAGGTCATGACAAAGAACAGTGTCCTGCATTAAGAAATTATTTGAGTACTGGTGCACCGAACCTGTTTAACCCTAATGTCCTATATTGTGAGATCTGTAGAACAACTGGCCAGTATCGACCTGAAGATTGCTATCTACTGCAGATACATGTTCAAGTACCTAAGAATCCCTACTGCAAGTTCTGTAAGTCAGTTGGACACAACGAAGATGAATGTCGCAGCTTTGACCTCATGAGAGAGCGAACCTATGATGCTTATAGGGTACAACCTGATGCACAAGGCAATGATGGATATGGTTATCATGGTAGTACATTAGGTCGAGGTAATTTCAGAGGTCGTGGTTGTGGTGGTGTTCTTTCAAGAGGTCGAGACCAGGTTGTTTGCTATAACTGCAATCAGGCAAGACATGTAGCTAGAGACTGTCAGAACCCAACTACGACATGTCGATATTGCTGAGCAGTCGATCATGTGATTGAGCAATGCCCACAGTTGATAGCCAAGATTCAAGAAAGAAATGGCGTTCCTACTCAGAATGTTCAGATGATTGTTGTAGAGAAAAGACCTGTCCCATCCGTTAACGTTGTTACAAGGAGTGGAGCTATGACGCAAGTGCAGAATAAGGAGAAACAGCCTGACGAGGCTTGGGTCCGTAAGACCCCAGAGAAAATCCCAGCCTTCGATGTTGGAAGAGAAAAAGGAACATTTATGGAAGCTCAAAAAGACTTTGCTGACCCGAGAACATTAGTAGCAACTACGCAACAGCATCGAAAGCAGCTACAGTCTCAAGAAGCTTCGTCGCATCAAGTAAGTACACTAACATCATTTTTACAGAGTTGTATGAAGCTATTAAGAAATCATAATGCTTTGAATGAGTTACAAAAAGTCATTCAGTCTTATGAACCTCAGCGAAGCTCTGATAGAGGAAAAACTGTTAATAGAGTTAGAAGGACTGGAAGAGAAATGAGATTGCATGCTCAGATAGGAGATTATGACATGACTAATATCATTTTAGACCTGGGATCAGAAGTGAATGTCCTAACTAGGCAGACATGGGAACAAATGGAAAGACCTACGCTTGATGGTCCCCTATACAGCTGAGATTAGCCAATTAGCAGAAGATTGTACCCTTGGGAAGATTCCCTAGTGTACCAGTGGACATTGATGGAGTCAGTACCTTAGCAGATTTTGAAGTCATTGAAATAATTGATGACAGCAACCCCTATCCAGCATTGCTAGGAATTGAATGGGCACTAAACAATGATGTAGTAATAAACCTCAAGAACAGATAGATGACTTTTGAAGGAAAAGGCCTGAGAGTCATAGTACCATTGGACCCTTCTCAAGGAGAAAGGTATACATATCCAGTCAGAGATGAAGATCAGGATGTTTTAGATCATATTTACAACATCACAGCTAAAGAATAAGACTATGTTAACCCTACTGCTGAAGGTATAATGGATTGGTAGTGTGACAGTTCTTGCATGATTGATTCAGACGAAGGCCTAGAGAATTGGCAGAATAGACTTTATGAGCTCAATGGACATCGATGTGAAAGAATTACTATGTCTATCAGAAGGGTTGGCTCACAACCAAAGATCTTACCTACTTTTGATGGCTTGATAGACCCAGAAAACTTTATTGTACAATTCTCAGAGCAAGTACCAGATTCACAGAAAATGGAGACTCTAGATTCAGTATTCAGAGCCGCAGCTGCCAGATGGTGGAATGGTCATAAAAAGTATATTCATAGTTGGAGAGATTATCAAAAGTTTCTTCGCCTAAGATTCATGGATCAACCTTAGGAGGTGCGTAGCAGATTTAATGGTAAGACTAGCCCTCGTGAACATTTGGAGCAGTGTTATGAAGCCTAGAAGCATGTACCTTGTGAAGAATGGGTGCATAGGTTTGTACACACTCTGGAACCTGTATAAAATAATTGGTATGCGGAGGTAGAGCTTCTCCATGGTACTATAAGTTGGGATAACCTTGTTGATATTTTTGTGCTCACATTTTCTATTAATGAAGTTTGTCCTGCTTTGGACACAGCTATTAGGATGATCCATACTAAGGTGTTTGATGATAAAGAAATAGCCGAGCACCAACTTGATTGGAAGGAACAAGAAGCTAATGCAGTAGAATGTTATAACCTCGCCATTGATGAAGACGATGACCCTTGCAACATTAATATTCCTGAGACAGAAGAACACTGCGAAGTACATGGACCAGCAGTTGAAGCACCTGAAGTAACTTCGCCCCTGAAAACAAGGAAAGTAAACATTGGATCAGAAGAAATGCCTAAATACGCTACCATTGGAGATTATTGGGATGAAGAAATGGTAATCAAAGTGACTGAACTCCTCCATGAGTATCAAGACTTGTTTTCAACGAAGTTTTCAGAAATGAAAGGTATCCTTGGTGATATAGGAGTGATAAAAATACCTTTGAAACCTGATGCGAAGCCTGTGAAACAGCGCCCTTAAAGGCTGAATTCTAAGTATAAATAAAAAGTCAGGCTGGAGCTAGATAAGATGCTCGCAGTAGGAATCATTGAGCCTGTCGAAGAGTCCGAATGGGTCAACCCTATGGTGGTACAAGAAAAGAAGACCAAGGGAGAAATCAGAATCTATGTTGATCTGAGGAAGCTGACTGATGCATGTTTACATGATCCTTTCCCTACTCCCTTTACAGATGAAGTTTTAGACAATGTCGGAGGTCAAGAAGTATATTCTTTCACTGATGGATTTTCAGGTTACCATCAGATCAGAATTGCTCCAGAGGATCGACATAAAACAACCTTCGCTACAGAAATGGGATCTTTTCAGTATACTGTTATGCCCTTTGGATTGAAGAATGCACCTGCTATGTTTTCTAGAGTAGTCATATCTGCATTCAAGGAATTTATTCATAAGTTATTATAATTTTACTTTGATGATTGGACTATCTTTGGTTTATTGAAATATCATATAGCCAGTTTAAGACTTATGCTAGACAAGTGTAGACAGCATCAGATTTCATTGAACCTGAAGAAGTGTATCTTTTGTCCATCTTTTGGAATTCTGCTAGGTCACATCGTATGCAAGCAAGGATTGATGGTGGATCCTGCAAAGATAGCCATTATTGTGAACTTTCCACCTCCAAAGTTTGTTAAGCAACTTCGCACTACGCTTGGTCATACTGGATATTACAAGAAATTCATCAAAGGATATGCTCAGATTACAGCCCCTATGGAAAAGAAATTGAAGAAAGATATTAAGTTTGAAAGGACATCTGAATGTCAGGAAAGCTTGGACATGTTGAAAGAAAAGATGGTAACTGCCCCTATCTTAGTATTCCCTGACTGGAATAAGGAGTTTCATGTTCATGTCGATGCATCCTCCATTGCTTTAGGAGTAGTATTGGCTCAGTCAGGAGAAGGTAATATTGATCACCCTATTGCTTTTGCAAGTAGAAAATTGTCCACAGTAGAAAAGAAATATACTACGATAGAACAAGAAGGTATAGCTATGGTTTATGCTTTACAGAAGTTTCGACATTATCTGTTAGGATCTGATTTTAAGATGTTCACTGACCATTCTGGTTTAAAGTATTTGGTTAACAAGCCTGTGTTAGGTGGAAGGATATGCAGATGGCTGATTTTGTTTCAGGAGTATGACTTTGAGATCATAGTTAAGCCAGAAAGACTTAACCTGGGGCCTGACCACTTGTCGAGGTCACGAGAAGAACCCACTAGTTTGGACGAAGGTCTTCCTGATGCCCAGTTGTTTGCCATCCATATGGTTGATGACTATTTTCAGGATATTGTTCAGTACTTGTCTATAGGGTTTGCACCCTCTGAGATGACAACACAGCAGAAGAAGCAGCTGGTGGTTAGAGCAACTAACTTTACCTTGATAGCAGGACAGCTATATAAGATGGGACCAAATGAAATATTGCGCAGATGTGTCTTGGAGCATGAAAATCCATTGATTTTGGCTGAGGCACATTCTGGAGCAGCAGGAGGTCATTAGGAAAAGCTACGGCACAGAAGATTCTGACACCTAGATTTTGGTGGCCTATGATTCATGAGGATGCAAGAGAGTATTGCAACAGCTGCGATATCTGTCAGAGGACAGGCAAACCATCCAGGAGGGATGAGATGCCTCTGGTTCCATAGGTAACTTTACAAGCATTTGACAAATGGGCTATTGATTTTGTTGGACCAATCAATCCCCCTGCAAAGAAATCTAGAGTAAGATACATTATTACAGCAACTGATTACCTTACTCATTGGGCCGAAGCTCAACCAGTCAAGGACTGTAGCACTGCTACAGCTGTGAAGTTCATCTTTGATAATATTTTGTCAAGGTTTGGATGTCCTATAATTCTTATGAGTGATCAAGGATCACACTTTCTGAATAAGAATATTGAATCATTGACAGAAGAATTTCAAGTATATCATCAGAAGAGTACTGCCTACCATCCTCAAGCAAATGGAACTGTCGAAGCCTTTAACAAGATCCTTGAGCATGCTCTGACGAAGGTTCGCAATGTCAACAAAAATGATTGGGATCTTAGAATTCCAGCAGTATTATGGGCTTATAGAACAACTTGCAAGAAGTTGACAGGCCATACACCTTTTAGGCTGGTTTATGGACAAGAAGTAGTTATGCCCATGGAATACATTGTTCCTAGCCTCAGAATATCTGCCTTCACAGGGATGGATGATCCAGCTATGTTGAATGAAAGGATGGCGAAGATACTAGAACTTGAAGAAGACGGATTCATTGCAGGTTTCCAACAGCAAGTGCAGAAAGCTAGAGAAAAAGCATGGCATGATAGACACATTAAGAAGAAGCATTTCCAGAATGGTGATCTTGTGCTCTTGTACGACAATAAATTCATGAAATTCCCAGGCAAGTTCAAGACACATTGGAAAGGACCATACATAGTTCAGAAAGTTACTGATGGTGGCGCAGTTCAATTAGCTAAATTAAATGGAGAAATTTTGCTTTCCATGGTGAATGGAAGTAGATTAAAGAAGTATAGGGACAAGCCTGTACCCCCATGACCCAAAGTTATAGCAAGAAGAAGAGTCTAAGTACCAAGAATAGTTGAAATTGGGTACTAGACTATAATGAAGCTGTTCTCAGAGCAGATTTGGAATATTGTTAGAAGTAAGAAGGTGGTGGAAGAAATTATGTCATGGTGTCGAAGGTCCTTATTGTGGTGAAGCTGAATTTAGTGGTCGTGTCGAAGAAGAAAGGTGTGTCGAAGCTTAAAATGTGACCGTTGGAAAAGATTAGATTTGGCGGTGCCGGTACGTTAACTGTATTAACTACCTGTAATGATGAGATTTTGGGAAATCTAGAGCTGTTTGGATAAGATCTACAGCTGCTCTGTCAGATTTGGTGTCTTTAATGCATAGTTATGGCATATTTGGTCATTGGATTCTATAAGAAGTCACCCAGACCTCCGAATTTTGCATTACGTAGTTTAGTGAGTTGAGCCCATGTCATCTGATCGCGAAGTCTAGGAATTGTTGAGCGAATTCAGAGAGAGGGGTCTGCAGAACCTTATGAGTAATCCACATGCATCTGCACCTTGCGAAGAGACTCCCCCAGCACCAAATCAACCAATGCAGACACGATCAACCAGAAAGAAATATAAGGCAGAAGTTCATTCTAAGCAGAACAAAGAAAAGAACAAGCCATCAGGAAAGACACTAAAGGATCCCGTGATGAATCCTTCCGGAGTATTCGAAGACCTTGGTGACGAAGAGAATGTTGCACCGCAGCGTCCACCATATCTTCCGCCTATTTGACCAGGAGTTCAGCCACCTCGACTGATAGCCAAGTTCACATTACGTACCCCTTCACTGCCACAAGGTGTGCAGTTGGTCAGAATAATGACAGGGAAAGTAGACCGGCTTAAGTATGTAGACCACGATATGAATGATCATGGGAAATTTCCACAGTTCACACCTGGCAAATATTTGCACTCTGTCCATTATCCAGAGACCATTACGACGCTACTGGAATTGAAACAGTGGGCTACTGGCTTGTTGAAGATGCTCAATGTCCCCCACTTCGGTCGCAGCATGCAGGTTTCCATAGTGGTCAAGCAGCTATTGGCGTTGGTGCATGATGGGCACCTGTGGATAGGAAGCCAGTGCGTTGCCATTGATGGAGAGCTCATTCACAGGATTATAGGCTTGCCGAAGGAAGGGCCTAATCCTAGCATTGAGTTCGTCGAAAAGCATAAAGACACGAAGCTGGTGCAGCACATGAAGGACTGCTTCGGCCTGACGAAAGGAAAGCGAGGGTATCAAACCTCGACAATCCAGCACCAAAACATTCACTTCGCTGCAGAGCTCCTAGCATGCAAAGTAATGCAGAAGTGCAGACCAAATGAAGTACCTGCGTCGATTGTTAGTATTGTTGCGAACTATGCCGAAGGCTACAGTTACGATTGGGTAGCGTACATTTCTAAGGAGTTCCTCGAAGATATCCACTATGCACAGGAGAAAGGTAGACCCTTTCATTACTCTTGGTTGTTAGTGCTTATTGCACTAGTAGGATGGAGAGAACCTAGCAAGGCGCAGTTTGTTGATGTGCCTCCGGATATGCTTGGTACAGCAAGGTATGCCTCTCTTTGGGTCTTGCAGGATAAGGCCCTGCAGCAGATGACGAACTACGTGTTCACCTTTTATGCCATGAATATCTCATTCGAGATCCTCAAGATGTTGTGGCTCAGTAATGAGCTATTTTCTCAGTATGCTGGAGTGGCCAATTTCAAGGCTGACATGCATCATGTCTTCATCTAGGCCCGCACAGATAACAAGCATAAATGGTCGAAGTTGCCTTATGTGGTGACCCCAGAAGACATCCTCGCAGTAGTCAAGCAGTGGCCGGCTGAATGGATGAAGGATGTGGGAACAAGGCCGAGCATACCAGTTCCCCTAGTAACAGATGTGGGCGCAGGTCCAAGTCAGGTGCCGTAGAGTGACCCACCAGAAGGAAGTGAAGAACAAGATGAGTTGCAGCAGAGTGGAGATGAGCAGAGCGGAGATGACCATGGTGGCGATGACGGAGCTGATGAAGAGGAAGAGGAATCGGTCAAAACCATCTCAGACCCAAATCGCCCAGATAAGCGCAAGACTCCAGAAGTGGAGGAAGTTACCAAGCCTTCGCCTAGAAGGAAAACTAAGGCGTCGAAGGGCAAGAACATCATCAAAGAGCCTGCTTTGACGATGGAAGAGCTTGATCAGGCTCTGAAAAAATCCATAGAGGTCTTAACCAGCAAATGGTCAGAGTTTACAGCTACGCAACTTGATGCGCTCACTGGCGTAGCGCAGTGAATTATAGAGCTGAAGGAGTTAGCAGAAAGATCAACGACTGGCGCAGCAGTAGGCAGTGCCCCAGCAAGTGCGCAGCCAGATACTTGGCAATGGCCAGCCAGAAATAACAGAGGGCAAGTACCAAGTGCAGCCCTCATAATAACTGATGCAGCCTCTCGATCACAGATGAGTATGACAGTTGAGATAGACTACGCCAAGTTGTCCATGTCGGAGTTGCATCTTTGTCAGTTGACAATCATGAGCGAAATCCGAGAACACGACAACTACTCACACAGGCAATTAGAGAAGTCCATGAAGCAGAGTGAGAGCCTCGCAACGCAGTTGGAAGATGCGGAACATAAAAAGAGGGAAGCAGAAAGCAAGCATGCTGCACTGGCACGAGTATTGGATGAGGCGTGTCGAAGTCTCCTTGACTTCAACATGTAGGCTGAAGAAGAACCAGAGCAGAGAATAGTCAAGCTGAAATACTATGCACAATAGTCTCGCAGCCTGATAGAGAAGATGAAAACAGAGCATGAGGCTCAGATTGCGGAGCTTCAACTTCGCATCATTCCTGAGAGTTCGCCAGAGGTCAAGGAGCAACGTTGCAAAGATATTCAAGCCTCAGCAACGAAGATCTCAGATCTTGTGAGCAGTGCATCAAAGCTGCTAGATGAAAGTGTCGAGGCTTGGGCAAACTTGGAGGACAATCCACAAGTAGAAAAGCTGCAAGAAACCATCAAGCAGCGACAGACAAAGCTGGATGCAGTAAAGGTGGAAATCAAGACATTGCCTCCTATGCAGAAGATGCTTAAGGTAAAGCATAGCAATGAGCTCCAGCAAGAAATTGAAGCCTGCAGAAGAAAAGAGACACTGTTAGTAAGCTCTATGCAGCCTCTCATGAATGAGGCCTTGGAGTTGAGCACTACTGCGGACAGCTAGCTCAAATTTTTGAAGGAGTATGATGTGTTCGCACAGGAAAAGGCCAGCAAAGCATCTGCAGCAGCATTGCAGGAGATGGTGGAGAAGGAGCAAGCAGCCGAAGATATCATGCGCAGCCTCAACAAGAAGTTCACTATCTTCGCCAACAAGATTCTCCCACCAGAGAAGCAGTAGAGTGTCCCGAAACGAGACACTGGTGATTCTTAGGGGCTTGTTGGGGCATGGACCTTGAAGGTCCTTTATACTGGCAACTCCGTGGTTTTGGTGCGAAGCTTGTAAGCGGAGTTGCAGCCCAAAATAGTCTTAGGGGTGTCAGGGTTGGGTCGAACCCCCTCTTTTTGTAAATAACCCATGGTTTAAACTCATGGTTTTTAATCCCATGGTTTAAGCACATGGTATTGTAATAGTGCACTAGTATAAGTAGGCACTTATGTAAAGGAGAAAGATCTTTTTCGAAGGTTTTCGTATGATGATAATTTGATGCGAAGAAGCTAAGGCCTGTTTTTGGGTTGAAGGTTAAGTCCCAGCTGAGTGAGTGGACAACCTCTACAGCTAAGTGCGCAGAGGGTTTTGTTAAGGTTAAGTCCCAGCTGAGTGCGTGGATGACCTCTGCAGCTGAGTGTACAGAGGGTTTTGGAAGGAAAGTACTGCAGCTTAGTGCATAGTTTTGGGTTGATTGAGAAGATCTGCAGCTGAGTGCGCAAAGATCTGCAGCTGAGTGCACAGATCAGAACTGTGTTGTTGTAAAGAGTTGAATATAAACGCAGTTATGTGGACGTAGCCCCTACACTGGGGGTGAACCACGTATATCTTGTGTTGTGGTGGTTCCTTTTTGGTTTTGTGTTGTTATTTTTTATGCATTTGATAAGTAGGTGAATGATAAGTAAGATATATTGTTAGGAATTAAACTTCGTTGTGAATTCCCAGTTAAGGGTTAAGCAAGTAACTGTCTGTTTATATAAATTGTGAAGCTAATTAAGTGTATGTCGAAGCTCTGTATTGTGTAAGTATACTTTGTTAAGGCTAAAGGTACAGTAATATCCCTCTTTTGCCTGCAGAAACCTGATTTTGCGACACCCCATAGCTGTTTCGGGTGAGACTGCAACCTGTTCATAGGTTGTTGCCGAAAGGGCCAACACTGTGGGTCTCTTTGTTGGTTGGTAAGTAAAAGTATAAGAACCCGGGTCTGCCCTACAGCCAACAACAAAAGGATCACTGAAGGAATAACAAGCACAACAAAAAAATAGAACGCACAGATTTGTACTAGGAAACTCTCGTGGGGGAGAAAACCCAGCAAAACTTCCTCAATATAGACTTCAACCAAGTACAGTGTAAGGCCCAAGAAACAAGACTAGACAACTTCCTTCTCCTCAGATGGACTGTTTCCCCTCTCTATAGCAAACTTCCTTGAGTTCTAAGTGTGCCCAAATGAGAGAGGTGCCTCCTCTATTCATATTGATCAGCAGAGATTCCTAATAACCCAAAAGGGATGAGTTCTCCTCACTTCTAGAGCCGACTTTCCTTGCGAGACTCAAAAATACATTTTAATGATAATTATGTGGGTACTACTTAACGACTTACAACAAAGGTTTTACCTTAAGACCTTACATGACCAAATACAACAATAACACCCCTAATTGGAGGAACAACATCTCTGAAAGGGGTAATAATAATGATACTACAAAATAGAATATATTTTGTAGTTACATCTCTTTAACACTCCCTCTTAACAAGGAATGTATTCTATAACACAACAATACATCTGTACAATTGACTGGTAATTCTATATGTCATAGGAATTTTTCACAACTACATTAACTACATTAACATCATCATCATCCATGGAATATCATCATCATGGAGCATCATCATGAGCAACACATCTCGTCACATCATCACGACCATCGCATATCAACACATCTCGTCTCATCATCACAACCATCGCATATCAACACATCATCACGAGCATTGGATCTCATCGGATTATCAAGAGCATCACATCTCATCACAAGCATCACAAGCATCACATCTCATCACATAATCATGAGTATCGGATCTCGTCGCATCATCACGAGCATCACATCTTGAAACATCATCATGAGCATCGCATCTCATCACATCATCACGAGAATCACATCTTGTAGCATCATCACAAGCATCGTATCACATCACGTCACAACATCTTAAGCTTCATCATCTTGAACATCACCTACAATGTTGCACATGTAAACACAACACAACATCCGCAAACTAATGCAAAATCACCCACAACATAAAGAATGTTAGAATCTCATTGTCCGGAAATGAATGTAGGACCACAATATCCACAAATGAATGCAGGACCACAGCGTCGGCAAATGAATGCAGGACCACAATGTCCACAAATGAATGTTGGACCACAACATCTGCAAATGAATGCTAGAACACAATGACATATGTAGGCACACTAATAGATTTGAATGGACTTTGTTGCAAGGGAATACCACTAACATCTCAGCATCACTCCCCCTTTCCAGGGAGGTCCTTTTGGACTACACCAAGATTATCTCCATAATATTCAAACTTCACACGTGACAGAGGCTTAGTTAGCACATCTACAACTTGTTCCTCTCTAGGACCATACTGAAGCTTTATATCTCCTCTCTGCACCATATCCCGAAAGTAATGATACTTTATCTCTATGTGCTCTGACTTATCATGAAACATCGGGTTCTTTGTCATCTTGATGCAACTCTTGTTGTCACAATAAATATTAGTTCCATCTATCTTAGCATCAAACAATCCTGCCAATAACTTGTGAAGCCATATTGCTTCATTATAGGATGAACGTGTTGCAATTTATTCAGCCTCAGTTGTATGGAGCACAACACAGGTCTACTTTCTACTAATCCATGAGGTCACACCTGATCTTAAACTAAAACAACATCTTGAAGTGCTCTCTTTGTCTTCAATACTTCCTACCTAGTCTGAATTAGTATAGCGACACAATCTGAACTCACAATCAGTCGCATATTTGAGACCACAATCCAATGTACCCTTTAGGTACCTCATCACATGTTTTACTACAAAAAGGTGAACATGTATGGGATCCACCATATACTGACTCAATGTGTTTACAACAAAACATATGTTTGGTCTTGTATTTGTCAAATACACAAGTGACCTAATAATCTGTCTGTATAGTGTGACATATATTATTTCTAAAGAGGCATCATTTAGGATCATCAAGTTTGTCACCATCGGTGTTTTCATTTCCTTACAATCCAACATCCCAAATATCTTTAGGATCTCAACTACATATTTTCCTTGGTTTAGGAAAATATCATTTGGGAATTGTCATACTTTGAGACCTAGGAAGTAAGGCATCATACCAATGTCTTTCATCTCAAATTCTGCCACAAGCTTCTTCTTAGATTCACTAATGAGCTTCTCCTCACCTGTCAAAAATAGATTATCCACATACAACAGTAATATCATGATCCCATCATCTAACACCTTATAGTAAAGGTTGGAATCTGCTTTACTTTTGGTAAATCCCAAGCTCATCATGAAGCCATCAATTTTTACGTACCATGCTATGGGTGCTTGCTTCAATCCATATAATGCTTCCGTTATTCAGCGCACATGTGTTTTCTTCTCATCTGTCTTAAAACCTGGAGGTTGTTCAATGTACAGTTCCTCTTCTATGCCACTGTTTAGAAAGGTTGTCTTTACATCCACTTGATGTAACTTCTATTTCATTTTGGAAGCAAAGAAAATAATAGTTTTGATTGAATCATATCTGGATATTGGTGCAAAAGTTTCTTCACTATCAATCCCTTTTTTCTAAGAGAATCCTTGTGTGACAAAACTTGCTTTGAATTTTTCAATACTGCCATCTGTTGAGTGCTTTGTCTTGAAAATCCATTTTGAAGAGACCACTGATTTATCTTTCGGTTTTGGCACTACTTCCCAAACATCATTCTTTAAAATAGATTGGTATTATTCAATCATGGCATCCATCCATTCCTTCTTCTTTGAAGCTTCTTCAAAAATTTTGGGTTCTTAATCAACAAGGTTGCACATCAATGCTACATACTTGGAGTAGAGTCTTGGTCTCTTGCTTCCTTCTGTTACACCGTATCTTTCTTCTTCTCAAATTATATCACAAGTCGAAGCCGGTATTATCCTTGTTGAAATCATCTCATGGGGTGTCTCCATGGGTCCTTGAGGTTCTTCCATGTCATGACCTTATGGTATAAGTTCTTCTTCGACATCTCTAAATGGTGGTTTATTGGCTTCTGCAATTCTGGGAGTTTCTTGCTCTTCTTCATGAACTTCATCCGCATGGGTCTTTTTGGATTTGTTGAAAGCTGCATCTTCATAAAATGTGACATCTTTTATAATCTCAACCTAACGGAAACATGGAATATGGATTATGTAATATTTTGACTGATCACAGTATCCAATAAATATTCCCTTCTTTCCTGAAGGGTCCAACTTTGATCTTTTCTCCTTGGGAACATGTAAGTAGATAGACAGCCAAATATATTTAGGTGGTTGACTTCAGGCTTCTGACTTGTAAACATCTCTTCTAGAGTTTTATTTCCAAGAGCACTATGGGATATTTTGTTCTACACATAGACTATGGTCCTTGTTGCTTCAGCTCATAAATGCATGGGTAGATTGTGATCATGGATCATGGCTTTGATTGCTTCCATGATAGATCTATTATTTCTTTCTGCCACTCCATTATGTTGAGGGTTATAGGTTGTAGTAAGATCCTCTCAATCCCATCTTCTTTATAGAAGTCCTTGAATTCATTTGAAGTGAATTCTCCTCCATTATTTGATGTCAAGGTCTTGATCTTCTTTTTAGAGACATTCTCCACAAGAAACTTGAAATCTTTGAACTTTTCAAATACTTCATCTTTTCTTTTCAAGAATTATATCCAAGTCTTACGAAAGTAGTCATCAATGAAAGATACATAATAGACGTACTCACTTAAGGAAGTGGTTGACAATGATCTGCACACATTTGAGTGGACAATATCCATGATCCCTTTTGCTTTAATAATACTACTTGGAAATGGATTCTTGATATTCTTTCCTTGAGCACATCCTTTACATACCCCTTCATGATTGATCTAGATTTCTGGTAGACCTGTTACTACCTTGATCGCAATTGGTAATGATTTCTGGTTCACATCAG
Organism: Pseudotsuga menziesii; assembly: GCA_001517045.1. Taxonomy (NCBI): domain Eukaryota; kingdom Viridiplantae; phylum Streptophyta; class Pinopsida; order Pinales; family Pinaceae; genus Pseudotsuga; species Pseudotsuga menziesii. The sequence continues at coordinate 198,783 of LPNX010801661.1, read as the reverse complement.
CAAGTCTTCTATGCCATAGCTCACATGAACTGATGGTGTTGGTTGTGAAAGATGTGTGCCCCTTTAATTTGTAGATTCCTCCTTCTTCAACACCATATTTCAGTTTGTAAGAGGATTCTCTCATTCCTTTGATGTGATATTGATAATAATCTCCAATATGCACCTTGTGTGGATAGTGTTTATAAGTGAGGCATGGGAGAGAGTCTTTGTGACCTGTCATATGTTTGGAAGCACCACTATATATGAGCCAAGTGTCACTTCCATGAGATATTGATCATGTGAGGCATGAAATTAAGACATATTCTTCACTGGAGTCTTCATTCTTTCTATCCTTCTCTTAATCGGATTCATTCTCTTCGACTACATGGGCATTAAACTTTCGGTTCTTCTTCTTGAACTTGTCTTTACTGAATGGAAAATGTTTGAAGATATGTCCTAACTTATGACATGTGTAACATTCATAATATGAGTAATCCTTTTTAAACTTCTTACCTCTTTTGAAGTCTTGTGATCTTCTAGGAGGTGATCCTCGATCCTTCCTTTTGTTTCTTCCATCATTTGTATGAGAAGCTAGACCTTGATCTTCATCTTCATTTAGCTTTTATTTTCTATTTGTTATCCTTCCTTCTTCTTATACACATTCTTCCCATAGTTTGTTGAACTTGGTTAGATTTCTTCTAGCACATATTCATCTGATGAATGAATCTCGTTCTCTTGGAAGACCATTTAAGGTGGTCTTTACAACTTCTGCTTCTTCTACCATGTCACCAATGGATTCTAACTGTTCTTTGATCTGAGATACTCCTGAGAATTATGACTGCATGGTTTCTAGCTTTTGTATCTTCACACTTTTTACTTGGTTTCTAAATGTCATTATTCTATTGATGTTCTTGCCTTCAAATAGGCTTGTCAATGCATCAAACATTTCCTTTGGAGTATTCTTTGAAGACACCTGGGGAATGTATTCTTTGAAGACACCTGGGGGATGTGTTCTTTGAAGACACTTGGGGGATGTATTCTTTGAAGACATCTGGGGGATCAAATGATCCTTCATAGAAACAACTATGATCATCTTGGCTTTGATCATATCCTTCTTGTGCTTGACCTTTTCCTAATCTCCCTCTAATTCCTTGGCCTCTTCTTTGATGTAGCCTTCTAGGTCATGTTCTTCAAGAATGAGCATGACTCTATAATTCCATGCTCTGAAATTCTCTACTCCTTCAATATTTTCATCAAGCTTGGTATTGTTTGTCATCTTTAATGAATGAGAACCTCAAATGGAAATATAGAAGATAGTACTTACCAATTTGAGGACTGCTTCTAGAACCATATTCGGATGACCTAGGTTTTAACTATAAAACCCTAATTTTTTAGCTAAGATCACTTGTAGAGATGATTGGAGGAGAAGATACGCCTCCCCAAGGCAAGCTAGACTCTATATTTCTTTTTGGAATCTATGGATGGAACCTTGAAAAGCCTGATACTCTAGTTTCTCCCAGCAGTAGTCGTAGGTCAAAAATTGAAAGTCCATGAAATTGAGATTTGTTTTGACATAAAGATGTTCCCTCGTAGGGAGAGTTGAATGATCCTTCTTTTCTAGTACATCTGTAGAGAAAGGTACCCAGAATAGTGAGCCCTAGCTTATTGGACAGCGGGATGAGCTGCTACATAATGTCTTCTTTCAGGTTGGCTTCAATACCATGTTAATATTTCTTCAAAAGTTGTTATGCCAAAACAAAAGGATCACTAAAAGAACAAAAAACACAACAGAAAAGAGAACACAAAGATTTATCCTGGGAAACCCTTGTGGGGGATAAAACCTAGTGTTATTGATAAAAATTCCTATGGATTGGGGTAGACCATAACAGACAGTATGACACCAGAAATCAATCCATTTCCATATGCAATAAATACATACAAGGCTAACATTAAGCGATGAACATCGTACCTTATTCCGTACAGTTGTAGTAGATCCCCATTGAGCTTTTCAATGGGGATATCTCCTGGAGATATCTTCGGCATTGCACAAAGAGTGGCAAGGGGATATCCCCACCACAAACATGTACACTTCCTCGTGCTTAACTCTTGTGTAAGAGGATCCTCCTGAGAACACTTATTATATCAAGGGTTTATCTTCTCACCTAGACAAACACTGAATTGTTTTGCTTTGTAGTCTTGGAAAAATTTACTCATGACGCCCTATTCCAAGACTCTACAACCTAATCTTGTTGGTGCACCTCTATCAGATTAATTGTTGTGTAATCAATTTTTATTTAAGCATTCATTTTAAGGGATGTGATTACTCAAGCGTAATGATCGCACAACTAGCAATTTTATGACTCAGCAATAAAATACATATGCACACCTAACAAACGATGCCAAGTGCAATTTGTATTGAATATGAAAAAGGGGTATGTCACTACATGAGATGCATAAATTTCTCTTCAAATGCCAATGCAACCTTTCCTATATGAAATCCTTATCACTATTCAACTAAGCAAACCTAATGCAAGTATTATTTTCATGCAAATGCACAATGCACAAACATGCCAAAGATCAAATATTTTTTTATTTTAATAATGAATGATATGAAAATGCAATAAAAAGATTATATAACTCCCATACCCTACAGCAAGTATCAGACACAAGCCAAGCAAGACACTGAGTTAAAAAAAAATCTAATGCATTAATATCAAAACAAAAAGGGAGAATAATGACAAGAACAACTTGTAACTAAAAAGCAAAGAAAAGAGGTTTCTGGTCAAAACAGAAGCAGTAAACAGACATCACATGCACCCAAGAAGACTCAACAACACTTAGAACCCACCCAGTATCTCTCAAACATCAAGTTCTCACTCAAAAAGAGGGCCATATGCGACTGTTCACAAAAAAACCACGTGTATACACAACTGCAAGTACTACAACTCGCATGTATATGCGACTGATACCTCTATGACCTGTGTACAACAAGAGGAAGGTGGTAAAAAGGCATGCTAAGACTCATATTACTTCAACAGGATACCAATGGGCCAACACACTTCTGAACACAACACGGAAACACGGAGAAACAAAGAGCAATTCAAGCACATTGTGCACCCAAACCCCAACAAAAAAGGAAAGTCTCCAACGGAGTCGTCAATTCTATTGCGGAGAAAACTTCCTATGGCTTGGGGTAGACCACAACATATAGTATGACACCAGAAATCAATCCATTTCCATATTCAATAGAGATAGAAAATTATAACATTAAGGGATGAACATCATACCTTATTCCGGATGATTGTAATAGATCCCCGTTGAGCTTTTCAACCACACTTGCACCTACTTTCCATTCTCAACAACAATGAAATAGACAAGCATGATAGATATTAAGTGTTAGGCCTACTCTAGCATATATAAATCCAATATGTATAAATCAAAGCAACTACATCCATGGAAAGGAATATTCATAGTTACACACATACAATGGACGAGAAATGGATATTTCTATTAATTATCAATAGAGATACAAGTGACAAACTTTGTCGGCACCTCGTCGAAATCAAGAGACCGAGTCCTCCACCACTTCAATCCTCCATATCAATGGAAAGCTCACAAGAGAATGGAAAGCTTGGGAAAAGCATCAATTGTTGCTCAAAAGGATAAAGGGATGCAGACTCAAGCATGTATAAATGGGGCACAAATCCATTATGGTTTCATTGCTCTCATAAGTTCTCCTCCTCTAATGCATCCAATAATCTCAATATATATCCCTTCAATAGGCAATGAAGGGTCGAGTTAGAGCATTTCCAGGCATATGGAAGGTCAGTAGTCAAGTTATTCGTGACTCATTGAGGAAAACTCCAAATATTTTATTTTTTCGGCACATTTCCTGATGTACGCGGGTCATAGTGGGACAAGATGCATGTACACGTTGTTTCTAGGCTTGTGACTCACATATACCAATAAATAGGGGTTTTTAAGGGATTTTTTGAGCATTAAAGTTATATTTTGAGAAAAGGGGGTCCAAAGAGTTTGCATAGGGACAGGGAAGGCATTAAAACCATGATCTACCAAGTGTGGTAAAATCAACTATAACACCCAGCAAAACTTCCTCGATATAGACTTCAACCAAGTACAATGTAAGCCCCAAGAAATAAGACTAGACAACTTCCTTCTCCTCAAATGGATTGTTTCTCCTCTCTCTAGCGAACTTGCTTGAGTTCTAAGTGTGTCCAAATGAGGGAGGCACCTTCCATATATACTGATCAGTGGAGAGGCCTAATAACCCAACATGGCCGGCTTCTCCTCACTCACTAGTACAAAATGAGGAATTAGCTACTACATGACTAAAAATTCTAGTCACCACAGGTATTTCAAGTGATTTACTACTAAATATGAGCAATTTTGATTGACCCAACTATAAACGACTAAAATTAACGACTAATTTAGTCACTAGTTAACAAATATGACTAGATAACAAGTGATAGCGTTAAAAATGACTAAGATAAACGACTAATTTAGTCACGACATAAAAATGACTAGCTAGAAGAATATGAATTAGTCATTTATGTTAGTCATTTTTAATTGTGTCATGGAGAATTGAAATTTTGACAATGAAGTGTAAATTTTGTAAATTGTCTACCTTCTATTAATAATATTGGTGCCATGCACCTCGATCTTTAGAGATCCAACAAAGCAATTGCATGAATTTTCTCTTGACCATCTTTATCCATGCTGCACCATTGAAGCAAACCTAGTTAAGCGCGTGCCAAAGGAAAATTAGGCTCCTTATACATCAATTTTGAATTAGGTACTAGAACTAGTACCATATCGATACCTAGAAGCATCATAGCTAATTGTAGGTCATATGTGTCCTCCACGACCCTTTTCCACTAATAACATCTTTTGGGTCGATGATAGTTCTTATGCCAAAGGTAATTATGAAAAACTGATGACAATGTCAATAATCATTATGATGACGATAATGAATACGATCATGATGATGCCATGAATGATGATTATGATGATAATGACAATGATCATGACAACAACAACGATGGTTATGATGGCAATTATGACATTGTTGGTCATGTGATTATATGATGAGAGTGAGTGATCACAATTGCAAGAGACAATTTTCCTCTTGTAGTGAGCATTCTAGATCTCAATTGCATATTATAAGTTTTTCCAGGGAAGAGTCACTTCTTTTTTGTCTATTGGATCCAAGATGGATCTAGGGTTTGTCTATCTAGTTTGCAGAGAGGATTTGAATCATTTTCATGTGTGTTTCGGTCTATATCCAAAGGGTTTATCTGAAGGATTATTGTAGTGTTTTTGTAATAAAATCCAACAAGAAGAAGAAGACAAACATTTGTTGGTTTTCCCCAGTTGGGGTTTCCAGGGTAAATCCTTGTGCCTATTTTGTGTGGTTGCATTTTGTTGTTCTATTGTGCATTTATGGTTCTTTTGCAGATATATTCTCATTCATTAACGTTCAGTAGTTAACTGATTAACACATTAATAGTTGTTATAAATGAAGAACTGTATAAGGGTATAAAAGTTAAGATTGAGCATAATTTGAACTCAGGTTTTTATATGAAGAGTTTAGCAAACTTTTGTTGGTTTGATAAGTGACGGATCTATCAATTATGCCGAAGAGGTGCATTCTACAACCTAGTATGGGGTGAATTATAACTCCTTCCAAGCTCATCCTAGAGTTGACACGCGTCCTTTAAAAAAAAAATTATAAAATAATAACATGTCGACTCAAATTAGAGTTAAAACATTTACAACCGCATATATATAAAAAAACTAATTAGATAAATTGGAGATGTGTAACTCCTTCAATGCTCATCCTAGACTTAACATGTGTCCTTTTAAAAAAATTATAAAATATTTTAAAATAAGAACATGTCGGCTCATCGCGCCAAAGATGCGCATTCTATAACCCAATAGGGGGAGATGTGTAACTCCTTCTGTGCTCATCCTACAGTTGACACACGTCCTTTAAAAATAATAATAACATGTCGGCTCAAATTAGAGTTAAAACATTTACAACAACATATATATAAAAACACTAATCAAAAAAATTGGAGATGTGTAACTCCTTCCATGCTCATCCTAGACTTAGCAGGTGTCATTTTAAAAAAATTATTAAAATTTTATAAAATAAGAACATGTCCACTCAAATTAGAATTAAAACATTTACAACAGCATATATATATATAAACACAAATTAAGCACATTAAAAGGTTTTCACAACATTTATATTTTAAAAACAAGTTTGCATCTCAAGAGATTTGATCATTCTAAACGCTTGCTAGATCCATTTTAAAATGGATCTATGCTAATTATAATACATATCATAAATATTTAATGAGAGAGCAAATTATATAAACTTGTTATATACATATAATAAATATATAATTAATGAAAAAATTATATATATAATGAATGAAACAAGTTATATTTATGTTATTAAGTTTTATTTCACTTTCTCAATGTCTATATTTAACCTATTATTTTTTATTTTTTTAGTTTTGTTTTCAATATTTGAAAACTAAATAGCGCACTTGTATCTATTATCTTTCTTGCATTGATGCTTTGGACCTTTCGTTCATATGACCCTCCTCTATCCCTTCAAAAATCCATTCCACCACGCCTCCATTATGTAAGTCGATATTCACACTTACAACTCATTTTGATTAAGCAGATTCACGGTCAGAATAAAAGTTTTCAGAGGTTTTGATCGAGCAGCGGGGACAACATGTCGAAAAACAGCAAGGGAGGCCATGGTAGAGCTCTAGTCAAGCACCACAATCACGTCGTAATCGAAGCGAAGAAGCAGGGCTATGAGAGAACCAAGCACGTCTTGGAATAAGTCATAGATGTCAAGGATGTTGAAGTCATCATCGAGGAAGAAGAGGAGGTCGGTCATCTATTCTCCACTTAAAATCCAGCACCTGACCTTCTTATCAGTCTGTGATTATTGTCACATACACTTAATATATACCCCAAGGGTTTATTTGAGACCAATTATGTAATATCAATCAATATATGAGTACTGTTGTATACACATTTAATATGTACCTCAAGGGCTTATTTGTTACCTATTATGTAAATATTAATCAATTTGTGAGTACTGTTGCATACACATTTAATAAACCGTAAGTGTTTATTTGTTACAAATTATGTGATATTTGTCAACCTATTATTGTTGTTGTGTACACATTTAATATACCCCAAAGATTGATTTGTGACCAACGTTGTAATATTAAATACACATTCATTGAGTCCTGACTTGAATGGGAATGTGAAAAAATAGGGCAGTTGTTGAAATTTGAGGTGAAATGCCTGTCGAGGGAATTAGTATTTGATCTTACTTCAAATACACAGACACACACACACACACACACACAATTTTGACGGTAAACTGCCTTAGAGTTTGTGACATTCCTTACAGAAGTCACAGTATGCCATATAAATTCATAGCTAGATCCATAGCTAGAAGCACAACGCCATATAGGCTAAAGGAAAAGTAGATATAAAAGTAACAAATGTATGGTGAGATGCATTCAAGAAGACTGCCATATTTCTAATATCTAAGAGGCAATAAGACTGCTATAAATTGTATTATGACTGAGATGACAATAAGGTTAATTGTACAAGGTTTGTGCTGGATTTCACATTTAGGACTTCTTTTTTTTCCATGAAAAAAATATATACATCATCGAGCTTCACAACTCCTTCCAAAATCTGAGAATATCGTTAAACCAACCTTGCCCACTACTTATTACAGTCTTTCATTTATCAAACTTTGTTCAAAATTGTCCCCATAATTATCATTCACATCACTTATATAGTGATGAGAGCGTTGGCAATGAAAACAGTAGTATTAGTCACCCATCAAGTGGAATTTCTTCCTGCTGCCGATAAAATCCTTAGAAGAGCATATTCTATCTTCTATGCACTTAATTCACTTTATGAAATGTCATGGTTTCTTACAAGTTACTCTTTCTTCTGGAGTTTTGAATGGTGCGGCCTATTTCATCTATCTTCCCAGGTCATGGAAGGTGGAGAAACCAAGCAAGCCGGAGGCTATGAGCAAATATTAGTCACAGGACAAACATTTGAGCAACTTGTAAATGCACATATGGAAGCCATGACTTCTAGTGACCCAATGAATTATCCTGCTTCATTTGGATTTCAACAAACTAACATAATCCCATTAGAACTTTTGAATATGCAGAGTGCAAGTGCACTAGTTAGAGAAGAAAGTATAGTAGATATTTCTATTAACACAAGGAAATTGATTGCAGAAGAAGAGAAAGAAAAGGGAGATGTCGGATTGCAACCATATTGTGATTACTTTCGTGTAGCAGGAGGGGCATTACTCCTCCTCTGCATTGTACTATCACAAGGAGCTTTTGTTGTTGGCCAAGTATCATCCAACTATTGGCTTGCATCAGCAATACTAAATCCAAATATTGACAGTGGTCTTTTGGTAGGAGTATATGCAAGCTTTTCATTATGTAGTGGAACTTTTGTATATGGAAGGGATCGACTTGTTGTGTTGTAGAGTTTGCGAGCTTCAAAGGCCTTTTTCTCTGGAATGATCATTTCAATATTTAGGGAACCCATGGCCTTTTTTGATACCACACCTGTGGGAAGAGTTCTAATCCAAGTAAGAAAATATTTCCCTAGATGTTTCTGTTCAAACAGTTTCAAATTTTGGGCTTGAAACCATTTGCTTGATTCTAACCAAAATCCTTTATGTCTTTGCAGGAATCTTCAGATATGAGTTTGTTAGATGTAGACATAGCTTGGGCCTACAGCCTTGTTTTATCTTTGGGCTCTGATCTCATAGGAATGATATTTATCATATCATTAGTCACATGGCAAGTTTTGTTGGTTTTCATTCCAGTGCTCTTTATCACTAGATGGATCCAAGTAAGGTTTCCTTATGCTTATGTCCATCTTGCATTTGAAAGCTTTATATATATGTGTGTGTGTGTGTGTGTGTGTGTGTGTGTGTGTGTGTGTTAATACTATGTCTTTCTATCTATCAATATGAGCATATGTATTATGATATCCATGTATAATATTCAAGATTCCCAACTAGGTTTAAGATGGATCTATTTTGGATTTAAATTTAAATTTTATAAGATAACATGTTTTTCCTTTGTGATGTGGTTTATAGTATCCATGTCAACATTACCCACATTACATTACAACATCTCCCCATACTAGGTTGTAGAGAACCTCGATACTCTTGGTGCAGTTGCAGATATCCATTTTTTTAGCAACTTCACAAAACCTTATTCCATTAACAAGATTTTACAATCTCAACAAATGACAAATGGTTCCAATAGGAGAAACACATTTCAATTAGTAGACTCCATAATCGATATGAATACCATCACATGCTTGAATCCATTTTATTAATGTACAAATTCTTACAACTGAATAACCCAGGTAAATACCCAATGTTAACAACAATACATAGCCAACTCAAACACAGTCATTCAACTTTCTTCTCAACTTGTTCCTGAATCTATTTCTGGAGTTGTAAATGCTCCCATTCTATCAAGCTATCAGAGCTCTCAAGCTAAGTGTTTAGCTTCATAAGCAGAATACTTGTAATAATCTAATCACTTCCCACACCTGGTTGCTCCTACGATTTGAGAAAAATTTCATCTAACATATTAACCCTTTTCCACTCAAATAAACTAGCAAGGAAAAATCCTACGAAAATATGATTAGTGTGAAACATGAGAATCCATACATGGTGAATAATAGTACTAATAACCAAACTTGTTGCTTTAATGGTCCAATAATAAATAAAATACCTCATACAACATGTTAATGGAACCACAAAGTTTCGAAATATGACTGTATACTTAGTAGATGGATACCAAATAAAGGAATCTAAGCTTGGTACAATGGTTTGAGAAATGGCTCATTATAATTTTGTATATGAATTTGGGTGACAATTTGTTGAGTAAATTTGTTTGTATGAAATCAAATCTCTTGCCAACAGAGTGCTCACTACTAATTACGCCAAGGTTGTAATGCAATGGCTGAGAAATGGCTCATTATAATTTTGTATATGAATTTGGGTGACAATTTATTGAGTAAATTTGTTTGTATGAAATCAAATCTCTTGCCAACAAAGTGTTCACTACTAATTACACCAATGTTGTAATGCAATGGCTTTACCACAACATAAACTTCAACAATTCATTAGGATCAATCATCAAAACTAAAAACTTAGACATTTACCATATGTATATATTGCACAGGGATTATGGGCATATAGAGTACAGACATGCAATAATGATTGTATCATTTAAGATGGACTAGTGATTGTTATCAATGCCAGATAATCAATCTAGGTTTTCCTATCATGACAATTAGATGAGAGATCATTTTCATGTAATTAGGATCAAATTTAGCTTTTAGCTTTTACCTTTGTTACATGTATATGATGAATAGGATTAATGAAAAATATAAAAGCATACCGGGATGCTCTCTTCATTAATCAAAATAGAGTACTATTTCCTTCAATCAAATGTCTAAATTTGTTGACCTTCAATAATACTCAGGTTTGATTGATGGTTATAGATTACTAACGGAGAAAAGAGTTCTCTGAGTCTGATCTACAGTAAGTATACAACAAAATAGAGTGATCTCCAAGATTTTACGAGGAATTCCAAAATAGCATGGGCATGTAGCTTAAGCACTTGAAGTTCATGATCACTTTTCTAAATTTTAAAGCTGAGTGTAGGGCTCCCAAAAGATTGAGGTTGAAATACAATATTTTGACCACTATTTCATATATCAATTTTGATATTTAAGCTTGGCTGACAATCCTATTAGATTACAGATCTAGACCACTAAATAAAACCTTAATATGAGTGAAAAAACAATGTTTTTAAAACATTTCCTTGATCATGATCCAATAAATCCTAAAGGGTACTATCCCTGATCAAAATGCTAGAAGAAGGAGAAAAATTGAAAGCGTTGGGGCTTTAGAAGCCTTCTTCAACATAAACCAAAATTTACCAATATGTTAAACCCTCAAATAGAAACTAGGCCAATCTTTGAGCCTAAGTTAGAAGTAGGGATTAATGGCCTTAGTGATGCCAACATATATGCTTTGTAATGTGCACAAATAAGAGGAAAGTCTGAAATTGTTGAACTTTATTTATCCTTTAAAAGTGTAATCAATCATAAAACAAGTTACAAACCCCCCTAGTTAATCATACTCTTCATACAAAATATGAGTTGTTTGTAATAATTTAACATTTTGTTTGATTTGCTGCCAAAATTTGAGTTGTTTCTTTTCTGGGATGGTTGCTCCCTCAAGAAAAAGGTGTCATTTCAGACCCAGGATTAAGAACACTTGTTAATTAGGGTTGTTTAAATACCTAAACATGCCTAGATTCGTCCTGCTTATGCCCATAATTGCTTAGAATCAGTCTGTCCTTGGATATAAACCTCGTTGTTGCAAATGCACCCAGAGCAAGTCTCATAGATCCTATATCTCATGCTTTATAACATGGTATTAGAGCGAGTGTGGATTTCTCTTCCTTTATCCAAAGCTCTTTAAGTTTTTTAAGATTTGAAATTATAGTTCTCAACATCCTATTTCTTGTACAACATCTGAGTTTTAGGGGTTTTTACCCTTATCCTCACCAGCACACCCCGTACTTGGTATTTTTTTCTTAGGGTTTTGGAAAATATAAGGAAGTTATGATTTTGACCCCTTTATAAGGGTAGGTCTATAGGCTGCCAAAGATGTAAGGAGACTTGAGCAGCAAAATTCAGTAGTCATGCTGTAAGTGCATTTGAAAATAATGATGTAGACAGGGGTATTTGCAAGCCTAGATTCTTCCATTAATAATTAAGCTAAACCTCTCCCAAGTGGGATGGCTTCTCCAAAAGCATGAACAAGTGCACCAACAACCTGAAGTGATGGAGTGCTCCTCTAAATTTGACAAGAAATAGGGTCAAGAAGGTGATTGCTCCATCAAAATAGAAATTGCGTACCCTTGATCTAGGGTTAGAAGCTCTAACTAGGAACGTCTCGCCAAAATAAGCCTAGACATGAGTACAAAGTTACAAACCATCCTCCATGTGGATCGCTAGCCTTTGACGAATCTAGAACACTATTTTTCTGCAGGATGATTTAGATGAATAATGGGGAGTTAAACCTCCTTTACTGCCAAGCTGCCACAAGTCTACAGGCTGCCAAAGATGTAAGAAGACTTGAGAAGCAAAATTCAGCAGTCATGCTGTAAACTTGCATTTGAAAATAATGTTGTAGATAGGGGTATTTGTAGGCCTATATTCTTCCATTAATTGTGGCACACAAAGCACTCCTTTAACTGCTGATGAGGAACACTTTCACTCAGGAAGGTGTCCATCAAATCTCAAGCACCAAAGTGTGGACTAAAAGCATGACAACCTACTAAAGTGCAAGTCATTGTAGGGATCTGAATAAATCCAATTTCCTTTTATGTTGGTTGAGATTGCTTCAAGCCTGCAAATAATGCAACATTTCTTTAGCTCAAAACCATCTAGTAACCTTTCTGATGTGTCCTAAAGGACTAGTTTGCTGCTACAAGTTTTCATGCCCTTCTAAAAGATGGATTACTTCTATCTTCATCATACATAGGCCAAAGAGAGGGCGCCCATAGAGAAGTAATCACCTATCATGAAATCATCGCATGAGCAAGAGAGTTATAACAAAAAGGGGGCCCCACCATAAAGCCCAGCTGAGCATTCCATAGGAAAAGTGTACTTCATACGATCAAGATTTTATATCAATCATAGATTCCAAACTGGAAAACTGACACCAGAAAACCTTCAACTCCAAAGCAACTACAATGCAACAAAAATTGAAGGGCATAATGGCCTAAGCAATAAGATGCCAAGCCCTTCAAGTGTCCTGCAACTAAGATTCTCACATAAACTTGAGCCACCAGATGCTCTTCATGAGCAGATATGCAGTATTAATGGATTTTTCCTCCCCCTTTATTGCTCATTCAATTAAAGACAACCAATTTTTGGAATCCACCATAATTGGGATTTGATTGTTAGATTAGTTATTTTTCCAAGTAAAAACCTCATAGTAAAGCAGTGTACAACTTCACTAAGCCCACAGGTATATTTCCTCTAGCACTTATTCTGCATAGGCCAACTGATCCAGAGAAAAGTTGGATATATCTGGCAGCCCTGATGAAAGGTAAAGATTGCCCTACCTTTCTCACTGATGTGGACATTGTGGCATTGGACAAGTTTCCATTCTACTAGAAATAACACCCTACACATAAGTATCCCAAAACATACAACAAAGGCTAGGTTTTGACAGTGTCTTGATAAGTGAATCTACACATAACAAGGTTGAAAACTTGAAACAAATGACATTCAACACGAAGAACATGTTCAGTTTGCAAATCATCTGTTGCTTAAGGTAATACTGTAGTTAGCATCAACCATGTACTGGATTTTGTTGTTATTATGTTCAATGTTCCATTGTTAATACCTATCTAGCAAAGTAGCATACCAACACGGTAATCATAAAAAGAACCTGGATTCTAAAATGTATGTTCCCTGTAGTATTTAAGGATGAGTTTTAGTGACACGCAGAATAGGACATGCAAATGCATATTAGACTGTGGAATGGTTAGCTGTTGAACAAGTTGTATTAGGGTACAGGCACAGTGTTTGATGAAATGAGCAAACATAATTACTTAGTGCCAGGCAAAGAGCCTCTAAGATTTATCTATTATTTTAATTGTGGAGTTTAATGTTCCTGTAGGTATATTTCATGATGTATAAAAAGAAGAAATACAATTGGCATGCAATGTGTGACAAGATTCACAAAAATCGCCAGGGAAGTATCCTGCCTGTTAATTTTCAGACCATGGTAAGTAGATTCTGCACTCATATAAATTAACTTAAACCTAGGTAGATTAAATACTGAAAATCTCAATCAAAATAACAATCTTTGAATACAGTAATCTACAAATAGATACTACTGGAAATTACAAACAGCAAACAAACAATGTCAAACTCTCGATATGCATCTATCTTCTATTTGTTGAAAGACAAAAGCATTACACTGTTATAGCTTAAAACTCAAACTTTCCAACCAACACAGTGGCGCACCCTGCATCTCCTATATAGAATAGGAAGTTGAGGGAAAATACAATGAATTTAGACCAATGAAAAAACCTAATCCTAATCTGCTCACCTAGTGCACCCTCCTTGCAAGGATTGGAGTTCGAAATGAAGAGCAACTCAACTTGAGGATATGCTGATGCATGCATTGCCTCCTTGGGATCTGCAACTAAAACTGAAAAACTCCTCAAGCATGTGTGCTCTAGATAATTCCAAAAACTAGGAGTAAACAAAATGAAACAAAAAGGATACAAAACTAGGAGTAAAATCTATCCTCAAGGAAACAAAAGGATACAAAACTAGGAGTCCTAGAGATGAGAGGAACAGAAAGATATATATCCTTTGGGTGTTTGAACTTTGCAAAACTTGTCAACAATGTTATAGGCGTTCTATCGAGGTGAAAATGCAAACCACAATGTCATTAAGGTATGCTGCCTCACACTTATTTGTGAATAGTTGGAGGATGTTTATCAAATGCATGAATGTTGAATGTGCATTATCCAAGCCAAAAGTCTTTCTAGTCCTCTCACATCTATCTCATTTGTCTTGAAATACACCAAATTTATCCCCTAGTAAATAAAGTGGCCAAGATTAAATCTATGTTATGCTTATTTGGTGTAGTTGGCATAAATGGGGGTGCATTAGTGAAGGCCTAGTTATTTGGAATTGTTGCAGAAACATACCCTATGTTATAATGTTGTACTAATGGAGAAAAGGGTTCCACTTCCATTCATTATTTCCTCCCATTTGGGTTTTGAGAAGAGCTCTCATCCCTGGTGAAGCATTCATGGGAGGTAGGATTTAGATTCCATCTATGGTTTATGGGATGTTGGGTTCTACCATTCTTGTGGAAGATGAATGGTGAGGAATAGCATATACAAAACTTTCTAGCATCCTGGCACAGTAGATTTTGGTATCGATATCTATTGTAGTAAAAATGAGTAGAGAGGATTCATAGCTCTAATCTGGTTGGGGATGGCAGAGATTGGGATAAACTTATATGTGACTATTATAGGCTTTGGTTAGGCCTAATAACATACTTGGCTTAGACTTTCCTTGCCTATTCTAGAGTGGCTAGCAAGAATTTTGAGATTGACCATCAAATTTTGTGGCTAAAAATGTTTCTCATGGCTAATTAACCATAAAATTTATAAGCCTACATAGAAATATTTTCCCCATTTTATACTTGTTTGATATATATGTATCATCCACTTGACACGTGTTTTGATTATTGGTAGGGTATGGGCATACCTGTTGGAAAATTATATCTGTACACTACACTTGGTGGAGTTCGTCCTTCATCAGTATGCAACATAAGAACCTATAGTTTATTGGTGGAGTTCGTCCTTCTAGATCCTATTTTGCAGGTATGCTTGCTATTATCTAGCATGTTTTATAAAGCATTTTTGTTATATCATTGTCTATCTTCATACTTTAGGCCATACAAAATACAACAAGTATTCTATCTACAAAGGTGAATTCTTGTCGATAATGTGCTTATGGTTTTGCAGCTTAGTTGTCTTGATGCTTCACTTGCCATAAAGCCAGTGTTTCATCATTTCCAATATGTGATAATAACATCAGGGACTCTCGGCCCTATAGATCTATACCCACGTATACTGAATTTCAATCCTGTTATTTCACAGACCTTTACAATCTCTTTAACAAGAGAAGCTATATTTAACATATTAAAGTTGAATATTTCCAGATAAGTTATATGTAGATGCACATGGCTACTATGGGTGCAATCAATTTTTTTTTTCAACAGAAAGCCTTCCTTACTCAAAAGTTGGAGGGAAGCAATGAGTATTACAGAGCACTCTATCATCATGATTCAGCTCTCCATGGTCGTAAATTGGCCAACTACTTGTCTTAAACATTTTTAAAAGGGAACAAGACAGAGAAAAATGTACAGTTGGGATAGTAAGTTCTACTTCCTTTTCTATTAATTATATTGCACATCAATTTGGAATGATCCCAAAATAAAATAATTTAGGTTGATATTTGTAAAACCTAAGAATGAATCAGTTCATTTTCCAATAGGTCATAGATATGGTATTTCATGTTAGGATATTGTACAATTAAAGCACTGGTTTTCTAGTTTTCAAAGGTGTTACTGAAGTTCAATAGGAAAATTACTAAAGCTCCATGTTATTGTATTTAATCAGTCATTTAGCTCCTAACTTCAGAAGGAATCGATTAATTTTCCAATATATCATAGATATGATAATCCATAGATTTTGGACAATTAAAGCTTTGGCTTTATAGTTTTGAAAGCTCCCTATTATTGTGATTCAATGAGTCAATAGACTCCTAACTTATTGTTTCGTGGTCTGGACAGTTTGTTCTACACCAGGGTTCAAGTGGGCACTCCCATCGTAAGCTTACTTGTAGCACATGACACAGGCAGTAATGTGTTCTAGGTGACTTGTGATTGGGCACTCCCAACATAAGCTTACTTGTAGCACTTGACACGGGAAGTAATGTGTTTTGGGTGACTTGTGGTTTCCAAGCATGTGCTACTACTTCTATCTATGGATTAGTATGTATTGCATTTTCAACTTTGCCCTGTAAAACTTACTATTATCGCCTTAATGTTCTGATTCATTCTTCTTTATCAACAATTATGTTGAATTAGACTGATTGTGCAATCCATTTAGACTTATGATTTCTGAGACTAGATAGATAAATCACATGAATTTAGTCATGGGCTATTGCGTTCAGTAGTAAAGATTCATCTTAACTAACTCTGGATCGAATAAACATAGAAATAAAAAGAATTGATTTCAGTACCTAAAAGATATAGGGTTAATATGGAGTTGTTTGTTAAATTTTTTATTTGCAAAACTTCAATTTAACATATTAAAGTTGAATATTTCCAAATAAGTTATATGTAGATGCACCTCACTACTATTGGTGCAATCAATTTATTTTTTCACCAGATCAAAATAAAATTCAATCAAGATATCTGATTGTATTTTGGTGGTTCACTTTCTCCTTCCACGGCTTCTCTGCATTGAAAATAAGTCACTTTCTTTATTGTTCCCAATCTTGCATCAGTTGCAAAAATGCAAGGTACATCTGCAAAGACAAGCAAAATCCTTTCCTCTTGCTTAGCAGAACAGAGGTCAATAGGGTATATAGTCCATTGGCATTGCTTCATAAACTTGACGGGGCATTTTTGTTGACTTGGTGCTATTTTCTTTAATAGACTACCAACAGGATATTTTTGTTGTTTGCAAAATGTCAAGCATTTAGCCACTCATTCAAACTGAAATTTTTTTACTACTTAAGAAACAGCAGGGTAAAAGATATATATAAAACATTTTATTACTTAAGAAACAACAAAGTAAAAGATATATAAGAAACATGTTATTACTTAAGAAACAACAAGGTAAAATATATAACATAACATAGACTACAAAAAAAATATTTGATTCACCTGATGCTTGAAACTGAATTCTGTCAATCAATTCGAACTAAAACCTTTACTTTTAACCATCTTTTCTTGAAGTGTTCGACCTAGCCATAAGGATTTGCAAATTCTGCCAATAATCAAATCCACCGAAAATAGGTGAATATAAGTTACCAGTAGAGTAGGTTTATGTGAAGAAGTCAAAATTTGGTGAAGGTTTTTAGTCACAGATTTCTAAGACTAATTACATCCATGAATCTCAAATTTAATAGGGAACTAGTCCCCATAAATTCAACAGCTAGTGCCCTAATACGAATTGGATAGCATTGAGCAGCGAAGAAGAAATGCAAATCTCATATTACTCCCAATTCATCCGAAATTTTCCCAGTTTTTGTGGTTGCTGAGTTTTTCGAGCTTTCCAAGTCTGAGTCTATGCTTGCCGAGTTTTCTCGATGTTTCCCCATTAAGCAGATTTCCTGAGTTGATGAGTCCGAGAAATTATTTACATATGATGCCAATTTTTGTAGCACGGCAAAATATTCCTTGAGGAACTGAATTACAGGTTGTCCCTTCAACCTGCACTATCCTACTAATAACTTAGAATCATAATCATTTCAAACATCCTATCTATAGTTGGGAAGATCATGCTAATACCACCAAGCTCATATGTTCTTGTACTGCCATCATTCCCATCAATCTACATCTCCTAAGGATGAATTTCAAAGTTGGTAGGCAGTAGAAGCAGATTGGCCTTTCAGAGCCTTATTTATTGTTACAATGACAAAGTTCCTTTTAGTGCACAACATTCTTTCCAATTTCTTTTATATGGGCATCATTTTTTTCGCTTTCTAAATGCATTTGCATTCTTCTTTGTCACGAAAATAACTCCTCTTCAGTGGAAGTGGAGCAAGTAAAAATGATTCCTAACTACATAACAACTTAATATCTTGTGAAGTAGGATGGAAGTGCCAAAAAAATATCTCATTGGTTGGGCTGTGGTCCAACGTTAATCATTGGGATTTTTCCATCACTGATAGTGCCTTAGGGATTCACCAGATTCTGGTTAGGCTTGTAGGAAAATGGCCATTTCGTTGCATGTTTAATCTTCTTCATATCTTGTGCTTTTGTGTGTTCGTTGATATCAACTTCCTCAGCAAAATAAGTATATGTTTGAAATTGAATGCCTCGACTTGGAATGGGATTTTCTTTTGCTAATATTTAATTCTTCTTTAAACAACTTACCAATTTACAGACTTACAGTCCATTAGCCTCTCAGACAAGCAAGGCAGTTGCGTGTTGTAATACTCTATCTCAATTACGAAATATAAGTCACTGGTGCACCTGATATAAGGTTTTCCATGTGTCTGGTTTGCTCATTTTTTCTTACTAAGTATTTTTGAGGATAGAGAGCATAGGATATTGTCAATATTCCTACACATATACTATATGTCATTTTGCAAATGAATGTTTCAGCAAGACATCTTATGAACCTTTTTAGACTCACTGTGGTGCATCATGGCCACTATCCCTGTTTTGCAACATATAGGATCTGAGTGGTTTATTATATCAACCAATTCCCCCATTCAATTTTGATTAGTGTTCTCTTGTCTTGAAAGGAAAAAAATGTAAAATTCTATGGTTATTGATGGTGAAAACTAGCATTTGATCAAGTTCTAACTTTTCTGTAAACATATGGAAAGGAATTGGGTAATTTTTTCTAAGGCAGAATTCAGAGCAAAAAAATTAGGTCTTACATACATTATTGAAAAGCTAACTATATATATAGTTTTTTTCCTGTTTACAAACAGCAATGCTATCAGCACTGCCATCACTAGAATAAGAAGGAAGTGGGAAAATAGATGTAGCCAAACGTGAGAAATTGCTTGCTAAAGTGGATGATGAGATGAATATTAGTGCTATAGTTGTAGACTTGCTTTAGAAAAATAATGCACATATGTAAGATTCTTAATCACATATTTATGCATTGGATCAATTTGCAAGTCAATTCAATTGGATGCTATTAGATTTAGACTTTTGGATATCTACTATTTGTAGAAGATATTCAATGTTTCCAACATCTCTTCTTTTGATGTAGAATGGTTAAGCAAGCCAAGCTGAAGGAGAAAGAAAAAAATGAACAGAAGAGTGAGATGGAACAAAAACGGTTGGAGCAGGAGCTAAAAAGGGAGAAGGTTCAACAGGTTAGTTGGAATGTTATGGAAGAATGCAAGTTTTAAAATCCAAGGTTTGGAGTTTTTACTAACATTTTTTATTACCTTTGTAGGAAAAGGAACAAGTTCGTGCTCAAAAGTAAGCCATCATTCAAGTAAGATTCCAAGGCTACATCACTTTCTTTGATTGCTCATTGAAACACATTTGCGTGATTTATTAATCCAGTTGTTGATGCAATTGTGAAAGTGAGAATTTGGCAATATCAACTTTCTTTGTTAGATTATTACAACAATGAGGACTTGTTATCCTATATTGAGTTTATCGTGTTTTCTATTTATTCCATTTCATCAAGTTATTTATCAAAATTTTCCGTCTTCTAATTTTGTAGTATATGTGGAATATACTTGTCTTAACATTACAGTTAAACTTTCAAATTCAAACATGAAACCTCTTTTTTCAATTTAACATTTATATCATTCCAATAGGGAAACACTTATACTTTGTGTTCCATAATGGTACCATATACAGTTGTTAACATCTTTAGTTGCGTTGAACCAGGAGAAGGAAAAGAAACAACGGCAACAGGAGGCAGAAAAAGAACAGAAGCGACGTGAAAAGGAAGAAGCTGAGATGAAAAAGCAACTTGCAATACAAAAACATGCCACACTGATGGACCAATTTCTTAAAAAAGACGCACCTAACACTCAAACAGTGCCCACTGTATTGAATGAAACAATTTATAATTATTTGCAGGAAAATACACAGATTTGCAGTGGTGTTATGTTGTCAATGGATAAAATATTATTGAAAGCAACAAAGGCAGAGATAGGGGATCTTCTAAGGTTGATGTTCTAGATTTTTATAAATGTCTAAATGTGGCATGAATATGTCGTGTTCTTTCTAGATTCTAAGTACTTTGAGTTGAATCGATTTGACTTTGCGATATACTTAGATCACACCTGGTATATTGGTGCCATCTTAATCGGCACACTTATGCACAAAGACATCTAAGTTGGGGTATCCGTCATAAACCCAAAGTTGCATTGTTCAATGAAATTCGGTTGCAGGGGGCATCTGCTGAAGCTATAGCACTGCCAAAATTGAAATCCTCTACAAACAAAAAACGAACGTATAGTGAGGTTGAAGATCATGAGTTCATGTCAAATAGACTTATAAATGTCTGGGAAAAAGTTTTGAGTGATGATTTGCCTTGAAATAATGGGAACGCCACTATACATAGAGAAAATTTGCTTCATAATAAGAGAAGAAAGCTTTTGCAGTTTGATCACAGCCATAGACCTGCTTATTATGGAACCTTCTCAAAGAAAATGTTAATATACTTTGCATAATTTTGAGTTTATTAATTATCAAAGCAACAGGTGTTTTAATTTTGATAGCCCATACAGAGGAACATGTGAAACACCTTGAAGCTCATGGATTCTTAATATTGCAGTAGACAAGAGGGAAAGTTTTGTTTTTGACTCTTTTTTTCTATGTAGTGATGGCATTGGGCCTCGAAATCCTTTCAGGAAGGACTCTTCTTTGGACTATGAGAATGATAGTGATGAAGAATGGGAAGAGATACTCATCACTAAATCTCTTTGGTAAGAGTATTTGTAGTATTTTTATTGACTTTCTTACTTTGTTAAAAAATTTCAGGAAGATCCTAGGGAAAGTCTTTCTGACTGTGACAAGGATGATGAGGAAGAAAAGAATGAGGTTGACACAGATAAGTTTAAATCTGAGGAAGATGATGACAGTGATAGGTTTTTTGTACCTGATAGATATCTTTTTGAAGATGAGGTAAATTCTATAGAAAAAAGTTGTTTGATAGGGTTCTTTATTATTGAGTACATAAAAAGCCTTTGTTGTTATTTTAGTGTTTAATGTTGCAATGCCCAAGTTTTATTGGGGGTAATTGAAGGTTCACCCCCTTGTTTTAGTGTTTCTTGTTGCAATGTCCTAGTTTTATTGGGGGTAATTGAGGGTTCATTCCCTTTCTTTGTTGCTGGAATTTACCTCAAAAGTTGGGTTATTATAGAAGTTTATAAGATGAAAGCAATCATTTAATTACTTAGGGGATTTATATAGTTGAAGATATTTATTGGCCCTGATGAATATTAGTAATATGTTGAACTGTGCATCTAATGGAGTTACAGGAAGGGATCATGACGGAGCAATTGCTGCAAGTCCTATTAGAAGAGACCATGGGAAAGCTACAGGAAGTTCTGTACTAAAAGAGGCCAAGGATCTGAAACACTCCGCAGATAGATTGAAGGTCTGTGTTAGTGCCAGAAATTGTTCTCATATTACTAAAAGAACAAGCCAACACAATCTCAAAAGTAAAATTAAATAAAATAGGTTTTAGGGTTTTGGTCTATGGTTTTGGTTTTAAAAAACTTCATCAACAAGGACAAAATAAACATCCACAAGCTAATACAGAATTTACATGAATAAGCCATAAACATTACACATGAAATACTAATTCCACCCACAGGCTACAAGCATTTACATGAATAAACCTTTAAACAGGAAATGAAATTGTAGACTGAGCAATCAACCAGATCATAAATGAAAAAGCATGACAGGTAAAAGGGCTTATCAGTTTATATATAATCAATAACAGTCATCCACTTACATAAGAGTTATAAGTGCTAGCTTGAGAAATCAAAGCTCCAAAAACCTCTCCTAGAGTGAAAAATCCCACCACAAAACTGTATGTTTGTCTTCCTTTTATCATTACAAAG
This sequence comes from Pseudotsuga menziesii, assembly GCA_001517045.1. NCBI lineage: Eukaryota > Viridiplantae > Streptophyta > Pinopsida > Pinales > Pinaceae > Pseudotsuga > Pseudotsuga menziesii. The sequence goes on along the minus strand of LPNX010801661.1, from coordinate 176,280 downwards.
GTAAAGTAGTTCCATAAATACCTTCTAGGTCTAAATTTGAAACAGTTACATCAATTAGTTACATAATAACTCAAAATCTTTAAAGACAATTAACCCAAAAATACAAAACGGCGAATTTGGGGAAATTTGACGAATTTCTGAAAATTTGGGTCTCAAAGACACCTTCATATCTCTTGATCCGAGACACCTATGCAAAAATTGAGAGAGGTTTCTTTAAATGAGTCTGTTATGAACAAAATTTTCTCTTGGTTTTTAAAAATTCCCCTTCAATTGATTGGAATACATTTTGGAAATTTGTGACTAAAACACGAAATTATTAAATAATTCAAAACCTGAAAATAGGCCACAAAGATGAATTCAAATATCTCAAACGATAATAGATGTTGCAAAACTGAGAGAGGTTTTTGTGACTGAGCCTGTTGTGGACAAAAACCTCTTTTGGTTTTCCATAATTCGTTTCCAACACCTCGTAATCTGCTCCCAATGATAATGACAAAAACAAGAAAAACAGAGCTGCTACAAGAATCTCCTCATTAAAATATTTGACAAAGGACTCAAAACTGAGGGTTAGATTATAAATCAAAACTTGGAATAAAATTTTATTATAAGTTTTTGAAAGCTTAAAGATATACATATTAACTAATAAGCCCAAAATACAAACCTTAAAACTAAAATAATGAAATAATTCAATCATTAAAAGCATTAAATCCAACAAAAATTACTCATTGTAAAAAATTCTTAAAATCAACATAAAATGTAAAATCATTTTAAACCAATAGTTGAAAATTAGGAAAAAAGAACAGATAAACTAAAAACAAGATCTAGTTATAACAGTCTGCTTGACGTTAATTATCCTTATTTCTCCATCTATACATAGCCTAAAATTATTCTTGTGATTTGATGCAATCCAATGTTCAAAATGCTAACTGCCTGGGAAGTCTAACATAGCTGCAATAGATGTTGCAGACTATGGGAGGTAGCTACCTTGAAATCACTGGTCGTTACTTTCAAGGGCTTTAAAATTTCTTCACGGTGCTTCATTATTGGAGCCTTGCAATTATGACAATGCAAAGCATGGAGAAACAACTCAAGCTATGAAGGTGTATATAGATACTGCCAGGCTCTATGAGTAAGTCTCATAAGCTCTTAGAGTTTGAGTTGAAAGTTTTATCCATTTTTTTCATTAGTCAATCTAGATGTGAGCACACTGTATTAGCTTTACTTTTGGAAATTTCCTCGGCAATTTTGAAATATAGTCATGCTGATTCAAATATTGATAGGTTAGTTTCTCTATTACCTTTACAGGTTTGTGCCTTAACATATGAGAGAAACAAAAAAATGGCAGTGGCTTCCCTGGCATATAAATGCATGGGGGTTGGGTTATCTAAAACTTCATGTTTAGACATCAACGTTTGAGTTTGAGAGAAGAAGAAACAGGCCTGAGAGACATGATAGAAATGTTGTTCAAAATACTTTGAAGGCCATCAAGAAGATTGAGAAAGTTTGTGTTAGCAGGGAGGCTAAATTATGGGAGAACATGTTTGTCTCATTCTCTTCAACTTTCCTTGTAAAAGAGTCAAGGGAGGCTAATTAGCTAATTGATTATCTTCTAATTGTTGTTGCTTATAGCACCTATGTGTCCAAATACAGTAGAACCACCATACAACATTTGTATGTTCTCAAATCTTACCTTTGTCATGGTGATTTTTTTTTTGTCTTTATTACTTTGCCTGTGGTGCACTTCTGGAGTGCCCTTGGTTCTAATAATTATTTGTATCAGTCTAGTTGTGGCTATATCTAAGGCAGGTTGGCCATAGAGAAACTTACAAACATGATTGAATGTTTCACACTGATTTTCATTTAAAATGTGTCAATTAAAATGTTGGGTATGCTTTTATTATTTCATTCAACACTTTTTGAAATATGTGTTGAATTTCTTTTTCTTGCTTATTTTGGTATCCTTCATACTTCTATAAAAATATGTGTTGAAATATGTGTTGAATTTCTTTTTCTTGCTTATTTTGGTATCCTTCATACTTCTATAAAAATATGTTTCATTTTATAGAATTGGATGATATGGTAGCTTATGCTTTGCAACACTCAGTCTAAAATCTTTGGCTTTCATGTATTTTTATATTGTTATTGATAGTTTGTTTTATGAATGGCAAGGTTTGCTTACCTTATTTGACTTTTACTTTGATTGATTTCATATAATGATATTTTTCTCATATATTCAGGCACGCCAAGAGATATTCCGTAAATTGGTTGACTTAATTGGTATCACATCCATCACGGAGGTATTTCGTTCTCTCTAGTAACATGAATGGATAGGCCATATAAAGAAAATTGTACATAGCTCTCAGGAATTAGTTTATCATAAATACTAGTTACCGGTAAGTTGTAATAGTAATAATTATGTGGTTTGTAGATTGCTATCTAACATAAATTTGTTTGAATATCATCATTATCGAGCAATAGCAACTTCTTAAAGGGTGCTAGCTCAATGGTAGAGTGCCTATATAATTATAGGTAGGAGGTTGGTGGTTCGATTCCTCTGTGCCCTATCATAAATTTGTGACTACAAAAATGACTAAATTCGCATATATATGACTATTAGTAGCTAATTTCCCGTATCTTAGTCGTATTTAGCTTAGTCATTAATATGTTATCATCTAGTAGTTTATTTAGTCGTATATTTGGTCATTAATTGTTGCAATTAGTAACTAAACCTGTGACTAAATCATTGACTATCAATGACTAAATCAATGACTAATAAGTCAAGCTATTAATGACTAAGTGAAATACGACTAGATATAAGATAGTGGAAATTAGCTACTATTAGTCGTCGACTCAAAAATAGTCATTTATAGCTTGATTTTAGTCATTAATTTCTCATATTGTACTAGTGACTGCCAGGGCCAACTTGCCTTGGGAGACTAAAAAGTATATTTAATAATACTTTTGTGGGTACTATTGACCCGACTTATAACAGAGTTTTACCTCAAGACCTTACATGACCAAATACAACAATAAGATCCCTAATCGGAGGAACAACATTTGTGAAAGGGGTAATAATAATGATAATACAAAATATAATATCTTCCACAGTTGTATTTCTTTAACAGTCCCTACACCACAAAATTTGGGAAGTGGGTTGCCATGCGAACTATCTCTACTATCTTATACCTAAGTGGATCTTTAAGAAGATTATTAAAATGGTTGTTGCCCACTTTTTCCCTATCCTTAAAACTATGAACTTGATCACCCCTTTAATCCTCTATGCTCCAAATAGTGTTTATATTTTCACTCATTTTGGAATAGTTGTGAAAGAATTAGTATTTTCAATACCTTGAGATATTCATGTAGCTCTACTCTTCTACCTCTATTTTGTTTCTTCGTGGTCTAAGAGTTCCTTTTTGGCATCATCCTTTAAACGAATATCCTTCATGTTTTCTTTACTAAAGGTGTCATTCATATTGGAATTTAAAATATTTGTTATATCCTCTTCTGAGCCTCTAAATAAGCTCTTGTGAAACCCTGAATTTGACCTTTTCCCATTCCATAGTTTTATTTTGTTCTCTTTAAATTATCACTAAAGTTGAACATCCTTGAATCCCCCAAATGTTGATACATATGCCTCGATTCATTTCGAAACAATTCTTTGAACTCAAGGTCCTTTAACCAATGGAGTTGAACTTGAAGGGACATAGGAGTTTTGGAACAAGACCCCCTCTTGAAGAAAAATAGGAACATGGTCACAAGGTTCGCCTTCTCCTATCCATGATATGTTTTTCCTAAGTCTCTCCACTAATTGTCTAGAAATAAGAGATCTATTAAGTCTCTTGGAGATAACCCTAACCCCCACCTTATTATTCCACCAAGTTGGTTCCAAAATAAGTGGCTCTATATCACAAAGATCCATGTTGTCAATCTTCTGAAGGAAAAATTATACCAAAGGGTAGATCATTCCAACTTTCCCCACATTCTCCTTGTCTCAATATGAAATTCACATCTCCTTGTCTCAATGTCTTTAGACACTATCTCTCTTCTTGGAATACTTATCCTTTCTGCTATTTTCTTTTATGTCCAATTGTTCAAAAGGTGTTTTCCCAACATGATGTAATATCTATTAGTTTTGACCAAGACTATTGTCTATGAATTGTTTTGATTTGGATATAGGGTTGATTGAATTCAGTTTGAAGATTTGTGAATTTGGATAGGATCTATTTTATATCAGAAGGATATATTCCAAGATATAATTTGTTATTTTGAATGGCCATAACTATGCAATCTGTGCACCAGAATCTATGGAAACATTGTTGAAGAGAAAGTGACGATGGAAATATACCAAGGTCTTGACTATTCTAGATCCAACTAATGACCGAGATAAATTTGTCATCGACGAAAAGAAGGATGAGGTTGTTGCGGTCATCATGACCTACATTTCAAGGGAGATCCACTTTCATACAAGTGGGATCTACTACCCTCATGTTATTTGGAGTAAGTTAAAGTCAATGTTCGACAAAGTTAAATAAAGCCAAGTGATATAGATATAGAAAGAGTTGATTTCTCTTGAACCTCATTCCTTTAAAAGAATTTAGGATTATTTGGCTCGCATTAAAGAGCTACAACTAAAGTTAGGCAAATGTGGCCAGAGTTTTCCAAAGAAGGATGGACAACTCATTGAATTAGTCTTGATGAATCCAAGGACACCTTATCATGTATTATGCTCCTCATTTCACGCTAATTGGATGTCACACAAAGATGATGGTAAGGACTTCACCTTCGATACATTCTATGATCATTGATCAAGGATCAACAAAATTTTCTTGAGGAAGGGAAGCTTGGTAGTAGACATTAGGCTTGCTTTCTCAAAGGCAAGGTCAAGAAAAATTATAAAGAACAAGGTCAAACGAATAAATGATTGGAGTGTATCAACCAACCTAATTAAGGAAATGTCGATGAGTCGACATCGACCAATAAGAAATGAAAGAAGAAAACCTATCACTATTGTGGAAAGGTGGAACATGTGGAGAAACATGCTAGAAGAAAACAAAGGATTTGGAAGAAAATGACAAGCATATTGAAGAATGTGTATCGATTAGTCCTTCGATCAACTGACCTGCAGATAAATTCATCTTTTCTATCTACACTTCCCAGGAATTACATGCTTACACCACTTGGATCGAGTGGATAGTTTATTATGATTGCACTCGTCATATGGCTAAGGACGCTTCTCTGTTCTTTTCCTTTAGTTGATCCATATTTATGTGAGAACGAAATGAAAGAACAAATATAGAATCATAAACACAGACATGTTGCAAAGAAAACAAAGATATGATACACACTTATTCTATTAAATGGTGGAAATTGAACAAACTGTACAATAAAGCAGTTAGAATATTGGTAGTTATCTCTGAGAAGAAATGTAGCCGCTACACTCATTTGTACCAAGTTAAATACAAAATGAGGTTGAAAGGGCCTATTTATAATAAGCATGAGGGCGAGAACCCTAAACGTCCAAAACATAACCCTACAAGATGAACTGTCATAAATTTTGCGGCCCTAACGTGGTTAGTTAAACAGTCAACATCTTAGGGTCATAACTTTTGCATACAATCTCTGAATTGGGCACTCGATAGCTTATTGGAAAGGTCATTATGAGATTTACATCTTCCAACTAGAACTAAATGGATGTCGTTGGAAACTATTTGGCCCCTTAAATCACCAAAAAACATCATTTAGGGCCTCAAAATGGCCCTAGAAGTTTGGGACCTGAAAAACCGTAGAAAATACTAGAAATTTGCCAAAATGGACAATTGTTCTGAGCCAGTGGAATAGGTGGGTGGCCACGGATCTCCATCTGGATCATTAGTGGAACCCAAGAACAAAAGATGTATGTATATCATGGTGATTATGCTCTTGTGGTAGTTGGAAGTAGATATGTTGAATGTCAACATGGTAGAATATCTAATGTCTATCATGTGCCTAGCTTGAGTGCAAACTTGTTGTCAATTGCTAAAATTACATAGACTGGTAAGATTGTTGAGCTTTGGTCAGATTGCTTTATTGTAAAGGACCTAAGGAATGGGGGGTGTATATTGCTTTAGGTTATTTAGATTCCAAATATGACCTATAAAAGTTCAGTGAGTCTGTTGGGGATGATTTTTTACTATCTGGACTGATTGCACTCATTGCTTAGCCTAATGATATAAATCGAATTTGGCATGAACGACTTGGTCATCTAAACTTTCAAAGTTTGAAGATGATGGTAGAAAAAAATGTGGTTATTTGTCTCCCAAATGTTGTTCCATCCGATGGAGTTTATAGAGGATGTGTGCTTGGAAACCACCATCAAGCTTCCTTTGATTCCAAGAAGACATGGTGAGCACATGATCGACTTGCACTTGTTCACAATGATCTTTTTTGCATGAAAAAACACTCGTTAACACGTGCAAAGGATATTTTAACATTCATTAATAATTAATCTAGATTTACATGGGTCTATTTATTGAAAAATAAAATTCATGTCTTTGAAAGATTCAAGAAGTTTAGGGCATTGGCTAAGAAGCAATGTGGTCGACCTATCAAGTGCTTGAGATTAGACAATGGTGGAGAATACTTGAATCGACAATTTGAAGAATATCTCTTAGAAAATGGTATTTCTTGGAAGAGATCTGTCCCTCTCACCCCTCAACATAATGGAGTTGCATAGAGGAAGAATAAGGCTTTGGTAGAAATGACCCATTGCCTACTGCAAACTAAATACCTTTGGACTAAATTTTGGGTAGAAGTCATTTTTTGCTCAAACTATCTCTTGGACCTTGTTCTGAGTAGAGATATCAGTGACATGACTCTATTAGAGAAGTGGAGAGGAAGAAAACCCTATTTTGAACACCTCGAAACCTATGGATGTGTTGTTTGGGTGCATATTAGTGATGATTGCAGTAGGAATATGGGTGGAAAAAGTCATGCTTACATCATGATGGGATATTCATATGAATCAAAAGCTTACTGACTGTATGAACCAATCAAACAACATATAATTTTGAGCATAAATGTGATCTTTGATGAGGTACTAAGTTATTTAACTCCTCCGCTGGTTTATTGCACAATAGTGCTTTTGATATTTTTGAAGAATTTGGATTGACTATACCTTATTTTGAAGTTTTGACCAGACAGTCAATCTTTGTTCTTGAGTTGACTAATATTCAGTCTAAATTGACTGAAAACATCGACACACCTACTCATTTATCTATCAATCACTAACCTGATTCACCATTGACTTGCCTACCTAGGTGGGATGCTAAATTTATTGAAGCTGCAGGACCTTATGCTGGAGATGATAGTATTGGTCAATAGATATGCGGCCAGAAACAACATGGAAGTGTTGCACTGATGGAACATTTTCTTGAAACATGTGATCCTAACACTTATGTTGATGTTCAGGGAATACGTAAATGGTAAAATTCTATGTCCAATGAAATTGGA
>LPNX010801661.1:144212-154555 GCA_001517045.1 Pseudotsuga menziesii | reverse complement strand
TATATATATATATATATATATATATATGTGGCTAAGGGTTAGGTGCAGGTGACATAATTAAGGGGTGGCGAGTCCCTTAAGAAACAACCTAGCAATAACCGAATAGGAGAGAGGACATCACACATCATTATCTTGGTCAATTTGACCAAGATCCACCTGGTTAATTGAGTATTTTCTAAAGCTAAAGTTTCTAAAGTTGTCTTTTTTTATCTCAATTGAAGGGGGTGGGTGTGGGAAGCGCATGTTAAAGTTTGAGTTAGGTTATGGTTAATACAGAGAAAAAAACAAAAGTTATACTTTAATGCATAAAAATAGATAAGAAAAAAAGCTAGATCTAGAAGAGTACTGTTGTAATAAACTTAAACATAATTTTCATCTCTTTCAACTTTAACACTCTACTTGTCATTGCGTTACAGTTGGTCCTTGAGATGGATTACCATTTCCAATATACAAAACATAAACAATAACAAAAGTACAATGAAACTAATACATAGTAAATAAAGAACAAATGTTAAATAGATCTTGTTTGAATCTACCTTATATTTAAACATATTGAGTCAGCTCTTCTCACTGTAAGGACAAGATGTCATAAGTGATACTTTGAAAGAGAGAAGGTTAAAGTGCTATGGGTTTAGGTTAGATTCAAACAACAACAAAACCAAGTCACCAAGTGAGAATATCTCATTAGGATAGAAGCAATGATACGCAGCCCAAACCACAAATAGTCACCCTAAAAGTCACAACTCCCCCTAGCATACTTAACACTACAATTGACCTATCATCTAGGGTTTAACACAATCATAGCTTAGGTAGGATAGGGCACCACAGTCCCTGGACAAGCTAGGAGATATTATGTAAAGGCATGACCCAATCAGAATAGAGACACCCTAGTCAATATTCATCTATTAAAATGATGCAAGGGGAATTTCCTTGATAGGTCATTTTGCAACGAGTACTCCATAAAAATCGATCTTTGTTTGAGCCTTGATCTTTGCTAACTCAAAATGAAGAAAGTGAAACATGATTATTCCATAAAAATCTATCTATATTTGATGCCCGGTCTTTGCATGGAGAAAGAAAATAAATATGAGAAAAGCATTCAGTGCTTGCCAATTGTTTCCTACTTTAAAACTTCAAAGCTCATAATTGTTATAGTAAGGACTCTTTTTATGATCCCTTCAAAGCCCCTGCAAAACCTTTGAGTACTTTAGAGGCTTTCGTCACCACACATGTTTCAATCCTACACCGTAGGGAGGAGGTTATCCAATAGTTTTTCATCCAGTTCCTACAAGGGGTGTCATCTCAGACATTCCAACGCCACTTCAACAAGAATATGGACTACTTCATGTATTTGCGAGGGCGTTAGGCTACAAGATGTCATTGATACGATGGAGTACATGCCCTTCTATCTATATAAAAAACCTCAAATCACTATAAATTTCTAGGCTTATGAAGACGCATTGAAGAGTTTGGATTCCATTATCGGCTATGCCATAAAAAAGAACAATAATCTCAAGATTTTACAACATTTGAGGAAATTTAATAACTAGGGAACATTAGGGAAAGATTATTGTTGTGAAAAAACAAATAAGATTGTTTAGGCAGGGTCAAATAAGTATTCGCATTAAAAACTAGACATAATGAGGATCAATATGGACGCTACCAACATAATCTTGAGGATTTGACTACTTTATATAGCGATATGCTTGTATTTTAATGTATGTTTTTTTTTCTGTTTCTTGAGTTAGTTCATAGTCCATCCAAATTCGCTAAGATTATTAAGTGAGTGCAAACAAATTAAATTTTTAAGAATCACATAGCCATTCCATCATGGACTCCTCGCACTTAAATTTAAAGGTCATGTGAATATATGAAAATGGTTTGTTTTTTTCCCAGATGTGTTTTAAAAAAAACGTACATGATCATCGTCCCTTCCCCGAATGATTTATCTCCATGTGTCCTGCTGATCCGAGCTCTGCAATGTCCACTGGTTTCCACAGTTTCTTCTCCTAGTCTGATGGTCTCTCCTCGTATTTACATATATTTACTTATTCTTCCCTTAGAATTTCCTAAAAGGTTCAATATGGACCAATTTCATTCCAACAACATTAAAAAACAACATAGGCCCATCAACCCACATTGTACATGCACAAAACATGGACATCATTCATTTATGAATGTCATCATTATATGAAAAACCTAACTTACACCTTACCTTTTGAGATGGGAAAGAGGTGTGGTATATTTATATCAACCAAAATTTATTATTTCCACACCATAAGCAAAATATTTATATTATTAAAATTAATAAATATTTATTATTTAAAAAACAACAATATTAAATTTGTATTAACTTTTAATAAAATTCTTTAAACATATTCATCTAAATGATTTAGCCAAAAATTGGGAGTTAAGGTATTATGCAAACTTATTCTATACCATACATAATTTAATATTTATTAAGGTCATTTTAATTTTTTTTAACAATATTAATGTTTATAATATTAACATTTTCTTAACCTTTATGAAAATTTCTTAAATTCTTTTAGTCCATCATAAATTCGGAATTAAAGATATTATCCACTACTCTAGAAACCTCTATACGAAACCTTGGACTATAGAAAGGCTTGGGCAAGGTTCGATACCTTTGAAAATATCTGGATCCTTGTATGCTCGTAGTTGGAACTCGTGACCAATTGATCCAATAGAAGCAGGGTTTGGGCCTAAAGGGGCACTAACAACGCTCAGATCTGTAAACTTTGCACACATTTGGTTTTCTTTTGGCAGCATTTTGCTTGCGGAATCCATTATGATGAGTTGGGTTTCGATCTTCTTAACCTCTCTTTCATTGCTTTGTTTTAATTGCCATGCCATGGGAATTTATCACAGGTACGAGATAAATTTATGTGATAATTTATGGGAGAAGACTGTTATCTAGGTTTGAGTTAATAAACACAATATAACATGTGTTTGAACTTTTTATTTCAAGATTTATATTTGAATAACGCAAATGGTGAAGCACTTACAAGATCTATTTTAGTACACCACAATATTCTTTGTAATGGGATTTTTTGTCTAAGAATTTCAGTAAATATAATAAAACAGTTAGCAAGCCTATATCACAACGATAATCGATATCGTAGTGTTCGTATTGTTGTGGTGTTGATTGTCTTGGCTGGTTTTCTGATGAACATATTCCGGGTCGTTTCAGTGGAGTTCGATGAAAAAAACATATGAATTAGTAGAAAACAAGGTGGGACATGTGGAGAAGGTCGCACAGGCAATGGAAACAAGTGAGAAGACGGTGGAAGGAGAAGGCATAGCGTCGCGGGGTAAACTCAATAGGTGGACAAAGGTGGTTTCTGAAAAATTGCCAAAATCTTTCAATTTCAAGAAGACACAAGTGTAGGCATCCCAGTAAGACCTAGATAGATATATTATAAATAATTCGCTAACAGGACGGACTGTAAGCAGAGCAAAAAACAGTTCCATACACAAATCTTATTATCTTCGGTTTGTAGTCATTCTAGGTCTCCTTTTCGCAATCATTGATTGTCTCTGTGTTAGCGAATTATTTATAATATATCTATTTAGTTCCATACACAAATCTTATTGTCTTCGTTGTGCAGTCATTCTTATTTCTAGATGTACATGACTTCAGTTTTTTATCACTATAAGTAAAGGAGTATGGACTTTGTTTAGCCATCGATAACTCCTTCATATTTATGTATTGCATTTCTATTTAAAGTTATCATATTTTTCTATCCAAATAAAGTTTTAATGGACTCTTCGTTTTAGAGAATCTGTTGTGGAGATCACAGATAATAAGAGGACTTCCAGCTCAAGAGTTCCCTAGAAGCTGTTGTGGAGTCCACGGATAATCCGCATGCAAACGAGGTCATTCTCTTAGTTGTTTATCGTCAAAACGTGCATGACAACCTTCAAACTATTGATAAACCTCCAGAGATTCATAAATTTTGATGCATACAGGAGGTTCCTGCATATCATTGGATTCCTATGAACGTAGTCGTAGATTGATAGGATGCAATCTATAATAAGGACCACTGGTCATGCTTCAAAATGACTGTTTCACCCACTCAACTTACTGTGCAATTGTAGAAAGAGGTCTGGAAACCTTTGTCTGCGATGTTGAAGGCTAGGCAAGTCACCACCAAACCTGGGAGTCTGATTATGGACAACAGTCTAGTTTGTGGTTTGTTTCTTCGTGGCATATCATGAAAACTTCTGAACATGCGAACTTCGGGCGAACCTCCTGAACACGCAATTGGGGCAACATAATTGTGGCAGATTTTGATTGGGAGAGAAAAATGATACGTGGTGAATTTTGATTGGCTGCAAGAACGACAAAGTAAACATGGTTGAAAAAGCGAACCTCATAGAGAAAAATACCTACGGCTTAAAAATGCAAAATTATTTTGATAAAAACATTGAAATGGAAATTACTTCAAATGCATTATTTGATTATTTAAACTTATCCATTAAAAAGTTGAAATTGGAATCTTTAAAATAAAAAATTAATATTATAGTTTTAAGTAAATCAAATATGGCATTATGTACACTTGTATTTTTCATTTTATTTTAGAATAATAAACCCACAATTCGAGGATCATATTCACAAATATTTACGACAATACACTTTACACTTTTCATATTAACAAAAACACACTTTTCATCATTTTTTTAAGAGCAAAACAACGAATCCTTGATATTCATAACGAATCAAAGGAAATAGTTACAATGCAGAAAATGAAAACATAGTCTGCTAAGGACAGATAACAGTCCGCAATACATTCAGCTGCAAAAGATGAGAGGCTAGACAACATAATAGAAAGACACACAACCACAATGCCACAATGACAACAGAGAGAAGATAGCTGCTCAACATCAACTCACCCAGGACCTCCAGCAGAAAACAAAGAGCACAATATGAGCCCGAACACCTTATCCAGGGAGGACCTCGGGGGAAAAGACTAAACGAAAGAGTAAATCCATTATAGCAGGCTAAGAACTTGTGTCCAAAAAAAGAAAGGAGAAGCTGAGCTTCTACTGTAGCTCAAACTGAGCTCAAAAAAGTCTCTAAAAGATATGGATGATACCTTTGGTCAATTCTCCTTCTGACCTTCATATCTTTCAACGAAGGAGAATTGACCAAAGGTCAATGAGAGGGCCTCCTTGGATAAGGTGTTTGACCTCATGTTCTATAAACATGTTGGAAGGTCAGAGAGAGGAAAGAGGATTTAAGATTTTCAATGTTATCACACCAATAGACCAGATTCAGGATAGCCAGAGTGTCTTTGTTGTTGGCCCAGTTAATCACCACTGCATAATCCCCAAAAATATGAAGGTCTGGAAGGCCAATAGATTCTAAAAAAGTTAAGAGTGCCCATAATGCTAGCAGTTCTGCTTTGGTATTTGTGTTGTATCCACAACCAAGCTTCAAACTGAAAGCATGAACATGACTAATAGCCAATAAAATGCTTGCCCCCCATGTTACAAGTAGATGCCCCGTCAAAAAATCCAAATGGATATGAGAGGGCAGGACTGGGGCCTACAGTTCGAGTTTTCATGCACTTTCTTGTGTAAGGAAATGAATCTAACAGAGCCAAGATATTGTGACAGGTTCCCAAATAAGAAGCAGTCTTATTGTCAAGCACTTTTCATCATTTATGTGAACTTGGTGTGCATCTTACAAAGTTTATTATATTGTTTCACAAATTAATATGATAAAAACATTTAAATGATAATTTTTGTCTTATTATGCAAGTGGAAATTTAACTCCGAACATATTTGGAAAAGTCGGATAAGAGGATAAGCGTTGTCTTATTGTGTAAGTGGATGGGCGATATTTTGTTTTTAATCAAAATAGCTATCAACCATTCCAATTTTTTCATTAATAATATTTTTTTCTTTCTGAATGTGAGTCAGTTTTCGATGAATGGATGAATTTTCAATGTATATGGTCAATTTATAATGTGGCGGGGACAAAAAATCAGCACATTCAACAACCTTTTGCAAAGGGTAGAATTCTTTTGACTCAAGAGAACTGTAATATCTTTAGGAATGCTTTAGAGAGACTTCATAAGAGGGAGGAAGTTCTATCCCAAGGCCTTAATAATTAGTAGCTAACTAATTTAATTCAAAGGGCACTCACAAAATGCAAAAGAGCAAAGAATAGGAAACATGAAACAAATTGCTTTCTGTTAATCCTTGGTTCGATGAGGAGTGCAAAAAAGCAAGGAGAAGGTGGGGAGAGTCAGACTGGAAAGAAAAAGACTTAAAAAGTTACAAGCAGATTATAAGAAAGAAAAAAAATTGATTTCATGGTCTCAAGGAGGGAAGAGCTAATCTTCCTTGGGAAAAATAACCCCAAACTATTTTGGAAGGAACTTCAAGCAAGCAAGAAGCAAACTAAAAACAATATTACAACGGACCCGTGGCTTGAGTATGCAAGGCAACTCTATGAGCGGAATCCTAAGGTTGAACTCCCTCCCCCCTTAGTCAATACTGCCACCATTACTAAGCTTTTCACTGTGCAAGAGATCGAGGTGGATATTAAGAAGTTGGGTGTTGGAAAAGCCAAAGATTTAGTACAACTTCAAGTTGAATATCTAAAGTGGGTTCAAAAACTCTTGCACCTCACATTATGGGAATCTTCAACAACATCATTCAGTAGGGATTCCCTATAGATTATACAACTAGCCTCGCAATTCCTCTTTTCAAGAGCAGAGATGTCAACGATCCCTCCAATTATAGGACCATAATGATAAACCCCTTGTTTGCAAAGCTATTTGGAAGCATGCTAGAAAATAGAATTAGCAAGTGGACGGAAGAAATGGACAAGCGTGCTAAAGGGGAAGCAAGTTTTAGACCTAAACATTCCATGGTGGACCATGGTATTACTTTAAGGCACATCATTGAAAAAGTGTCAGAGAAGAAAGAGGAAGCCTTTTGTTGCTTTGTTGATTTCAAAAAAGCTTTTGACACGGTTCCCAAGGATAAGCTATGGCACAGAATGGAGGAACTTGGGGTTCCTATACATCTTAGAGCAGCTGTTCACAGGCTATATGAGGAGGTCAAAGTCAAAATCAGAACATCAGATGGTATCTTCGAAAGTTTTAGAAGTGATATCGGGGTCAAGCAAGGGTGCCCATTATCCCCTACCCTTTTTGGATTATATATTGACAAACTTGAAGAGTGGTTAAACTTAGAGGGCGGGGATGGCGCCCCGTGGGCGAGTATGTGATAAGGCTTCTTTTGTATGCAGATGACCTTATTTTGATTGCTAAGTCTTCTCTTGGCTTGCAAGAGCACTTGATTTCCCTTGAGCACTTTTGTAGAATAGTTGGGATGCAAGTAAATACTAGCAAGACGAAAGTGGTAGTTTTCTCTAGCAAAATAAAACATAAACAACATAAGTTCTACTTTGAAGACAATACCCTTGAAGTAGTGGAAGATTACAAGTACCTCAGAATCGACTTCAACAAAAATTTGAGTTGGGAAGGCTGCAGGAAGAAAAGAACTCTTGGAGGTTGGAAAGCGTTTTATGCTTTCCAAAATAGGTGCAGAGAGGCAAAGTTATGGGACTGGAAAACTATGCAAACCCTTTTTGGGCTCTTAGTGATCTCGATTGTTCTCTATGGTTGTGAAGTTTGGGCCAGCAGTACCTCTGACTTACAGTGGAGGCAAATAGAAAAGATTAAAAAACACATGATCACAAGCAAGTTCAAAATTAAGAGTTCAGTGCCATACGAGATCATGCTAAGTGAAATGGGGGTGGCTTCTATTGAAGCAATTGCTATGGTGAGACTCATAAGATATCTAAAAAGAGTTGAGCAAATGGAAGAAGGTAGATGGCCTAAGGTTGTCTTCAATGACATATTGTGCAAAAGAAAGAAGACTTGGATGCGGCAAAATATTAAATGGCTTAGCAAGTGGGATATGAGCTTGAGCACGTGCTCTATGAATAGTAAAGAAACAAAGGCTTTTGTTATCAATAAGTTCCACAAGTGAACTTGGGATAAAGAGCTAGGGAGAAAGAGAAAGTATTATATTGAAGAATTTAACTCTGCCTACAATCAGCGTCAAAAGGCATACATAGGGGCCAATATACCTTGGAAAGCCAAAATTCTTATTGCTCAATTAAGAACTAATTTCCATCAACTCTGTGGTGAGATCGGGTGCTGGAAAAGGCCAAAAAAAGCTTGGGTAGAAAGAGTGTGTATTTTTTGTGCAGCTCGTAAGGTGGAGACAGAAAAACATTTCATTTTAGAGTGTGAAGCCTTTAAGGACAATAAAAACAAGTACACAAATATCTTGACGAATAAATCTTGAAATAATTTATTTAACAAAAGAACTTTGAAAAAATTAAAAATATTACAGAAAATAAATAACATGCAGGTTCGTATCTAATACGCTATTCTTAGCCTACGTTAAAATATTTCCCTTCCTTCCTATGTCAAACTCTTATTAAAATGTTTTACCAAGAAAAACAAACTTTGACTAGTAAGCTAACCTTTTTTTTTCACGTAAAATTAAAATTCTTGTACCACAATATTTACGCCAGCTGTCGTTTTTGTTTTGGTCTGCATGCAGCTAATATTGCATTTAATTTGCATTGCACCGTTTTCAGGAACCTGAATATGGTGAACACACTGAAGGGCTTATTGAATAGCTCAATTACAATATGGAAGATAACTGCAATCATGATTTCATCAAACGTATTCAGATCGCCACGATTCAATGTCTCGGAATTGATCGACACTTTCAACACGAAATTACTGGAGCTCTCGAAATGTGTAAACACGTGGGCAGTAGCCATTCGTTGAAGGGACGACGAAGGTGAATGTGCTTTTCCAAAGCACCCCGGAGAAATAACGCCTAACGGCGTAATTAAGGTTTGTTATTTGGAGTTTAAATTTATTTACTCCCTGTAAATTGACCATAGCAATATAAAATGTTCGATCACAAAAGAAGCGTGTGGATAAGCACCATAAATACTAAAACCTACATACCAGTTCTCGGATGACAACCATTTTAGCGAAGCAAAGCTAAAATCTCATACCCATTTTTGCGAGTTTGTACGCCATTGTTTCTGTTTCGAGTTGCAGGATTGCAAGTACCAGCTTTGCCAACTCGAAGTTTTCTTACGATGGCGGCCTCGTGGTCAGCCGCGCCGTTTTCAAATCTTGCCAATCGACCTCAACTTCCGCTCGCTTCCTACAATTTTCAGTCCAGAAACCTTCCTAAGCCCTACTGGAAACCGTCGCCCCAGAGCCCAAATTTGCCCAAGGGGTCCCTCTCTGGAACACCAAAACATGAAGGCAAAAGGGCTTCAAAAACAAACATAATACCTCGTGCAGTGATTTCGGAAAAGATGTCGAAAAATAATACAAGTATTAGTACCAATACTAAGCATTGTTTCAGCAGAGGAGAAGACGGTTATTTGTACTGTGAAGGGGTCAAGGTACAGGATGTAATGGATTCTGTGGAGCGGACTCCCTTCTATTTGTATAGTAAAGCCCAGCTAACCAGAAATTTCGAAGCCTATTTGACAGCAGTGGAAGGGCTCGATGCTACCATCGGGTATGCCATTAAGGCTAACAATAATTTGAAGATTGTGGAGCATTTTAGGAGCCTGGGATGTGCCTCTGTTGTTGTTAGCGGAAACGAATTAAAATTGGCAGACCGGGCTGGCTTCGACATGTCAAGGTCTGTTTTTTCTGTCAATTATGACGTTATATTTGGTTTTTAAGTTATCGGTGGGCATCTGCTAGCTTTTTGCTTTAAACTTGATACATGCACCTCATAGATAATAGTTTATTCATCTTAGCTATTTTTAAAAAATCATCTGTTAGAACCTTCCAGGTTCAGTGCCAGATAATCCGGTTAACCCATTCCTAAAGCAATCAGCCTTGTTTTGGCTCTGGCTCCCCAATTTGATGTTTTTGGAAGCTCAGAATTGAAACACAATTCTATGCTTATTAGGCACGTCTGTTCTCAATCTGGCTTGTGAGGTCGGGAATGGCCGCCTGTGAGGTCCAGACGGGAACATTAAACATGACAGGGTGAGATGAAATCTAAGATTTGAAGTTGGTATTTTTAAAAGCTTATTCTCTGGCATTATGCCAGTTTCTAGCTCTTTTTTATGTATTCAGTCCGCGGAACGGAGCTGGTTATGTTTTTCGGTGTTGTAGATATATAGTGACAGTTTTTTGATTTTAGGGATTCAAGTTTATGTAAGTTTTATTTTAATTTCGACCTGACAAAACCCATGGCTTAAATGCAATTCTGTGCTTATTAGGCACCCGTGTTCTCACAATGGC
>LPNX010801661.1:72421-138258 GCA_001517045.1 Pseudotsuga menziesii | reverse complement strand
GTTCCACCCTAAAGTTTTGCCCTAGGGTTTTAGCCACAAACCCTAGAGGATGTCCTCATTTGAGGAAGTGTATTGGGATCTGTGAAGCCCTCGTAACTGGAGAATTGGAAGGTGTTTAGTGTTTTTGTCTTATCCTCCAAATTCGCCTTATTCCAATTGTTCTTTTTTCCTTGAGGGCGTACTTTTAGGAGTGCCTGCTTTGGGAAGGTGAGACATTGCCTTGGGAGATGTGAAATTGTCTTGAAAGGTTTGATTTTTATTTGGAATTTGTGATAAATTGAATAACTCCATTTATATATGATTCTTGTGTCTAGTTTTGATTTGGGAAGTGAGATATTGCCTTGGGAGATGTGAAATTGTCTTGAAAGGCATGATTTTTATCTAGAATTTGTGGTAAATTGAATAACTCCATTTATATATGATTCTTGTGTCTAGATTTGATATTGTTTGACATTGATAAGGCACTGATCATGGCTATTAAGTTTTTAAGGAAGGTATTGGTGGCTTGTTGGTGGTTGCAAGTATCTTTCACTGATTAGGGTCCCCACCTAGGTTTTGGAGTTACTCGAAGTGTTGAGAGGTTAGATTGTGGTGACATTGGGCTTAACTCTTTCTCGAGCTTACTGTCACTAGCACTAGGTCTACATTGCCTTGATTTGCAATGAGCTGCTAGTTTGAGCGGTAACAACTTGCAACACGAGACATTCGTGATTTGAGTGATCAAACTTTTTATGATAGGTGCAATGATTCCTATATCTTTGGTAGGATCATTGTTATATTGCTCACTAGTCCTAGGGACAAAAGATGAAGAGAGAAGTACACAAATCTTAATTGATTGTTGCTATTTGGAAGCCATTTAAAAAAAAATTAAATTTTTAATTTTGGGCCTTGGCTTCTTATATCAAGGCAACATGAAAAGCTTGCTCTAGAGAAATGATGTTGAGAAGATTTAACTTTTAGTGGAGATAAGGAAAGAGATTGGAAACAAACATTATAGCAAAATGTTTTCTTAGAGTCCTTTACCTCAAGGTTGATGAAGAACTTGTTGAAGTTGTCTACCCAATAGATTTTTGGCGATGCAATCAACATGCCAACATGTCTTCTCTATACTAAGGTTGTTGGGAGCAAGACCAAGAAGCACACTATTTAAAAAGCTTTCGGGGGAGAGGTTATATATATATATAACATGTAGAATGCTGATTAGCTGCAGAAAATATAGATTTAACTATTGGATGAATGATGATCATAAGCATCAACCATTTAGTACACATATAACATAGATAATCTAACAATTAAGTTATATCATTGTCTTCAAATGATCAATTATCAACTACAACATCAACTTTCAAGTTTCAACTTTCAGCATTTAACATGTGCCATCAACAAATTGTAATGGATAACATCAACCACGAAATGAAACATGGCATCATTTTCATTGCCAAAAAGTTGTAAAATGCAGTCGATAATTCAAACTTCAAAGGTAGGTTCAAATTTTAAATTTCAAGCTTAAACTCTCATATAATGTTTTACAAAATAGGCCAAAAAGACAAAGTACTAAGTTCTAGAGACTATTTCTAAATAGTAAAAGACAAATAGATCTACTGTCTACTAAGCTTTCCTCTTGTGGCGAGAAACTTCTAGTTTATTTTCTTGTGATCTACAAACGAGGGGAGTAGGAGTAGGTGGGAGTGTTCGTGGAACAAGAACATCAATTACATGGCCTCATGCAATGCTGGATGTTGTGAAGCTAAAGGCAAATCTCCTGTGTTTGGAAACCTGCTAGTGGTTGGCGGTGGCATCTTTGTTGCATGAATTTGATCACCATCATGATCACCCAAAAGTTCAACCTCCAAGCATTATAATGCTATGTCTCCATCCTTCAAATTAGTCTCCTTTGGATTGTTGCCCCAAGTCACATATATTCTATAATTCTTTGTTGTCTCACAATAATGGGATAACAACCTCAATCTGTAGTGTACATAAACCAAGCTTTTTGCTTAGTCTACATTCAAGCTATTTCTCTTCATGTTGTGGATGAAGTTGTAGGTGCTTCTACACCTCTTTGCACAAGAAGTGTTAACTACATGTGAAAACACCCTCATCACCAATTTATGTAGATGTGTGAAGGAGTCATACATGTTCCACCATTCATATGATTCAACCTATCTCAATCTTTACTTGCTTGTAGGTTAGCAAAGATTCCATGTTCACTGATGTACTTGCTCAATTCGCTTTGTAGATGAGCACACTTCTCCTCAATAGGGACCAAGTTGTACATGCAAGCATATATCGACTTTGTACCTCTAGATGTCTGTGTGGTTTTTTTCTATCCCCATTCCTAGGTGTTGGTTTGGCCAACCAAGATGGAGAATAATATTTGGGAGTAAGGACATATGTTAGGCCATGGAATGGAACATTTAGATTATCCCACCTTTTTCCGACATGTTTATGAATATGATCATACCCAATCAAATCTCTCGGCTCAAGAATGTCTTTGATTTGGCCTAACATGTTCCATTTGTTCATACTCCACCCTAATTACTGACAAACTTGTATTTGGCCTAGCATGCTTTTCATCTGCTCATACACAAGGGGGGTGGGGGTGGTGGTTAGGAGAAAACCACACATAGATCCAAAGGTACAAAATGGGTATATGCTTGCATTAGACAAGTTGGTCCCCGATGGAGAGGGGTGTGCTAAAGTACAGAGTGGATTGAGCAAGTACACCATTGAACATGGAGTCTTTGCTAACCTGCATGCAACCAAAGATTGAGATAGGTTGTATCCTATTGAATATTGGAACATGTATGGCTTCTCTACCACACATCTCTGCATAAATTGGCAATGAGGGTGTTTTCATTGGTTGTTAACTCTTTTTTTGCAGAGAGGTGTTGGAGCACCTACAATTTCGTCCACATTGTGAAGAGAAACACCTTGAATGTAGATTGGGCATAAAGCTTGGTTTATTTGCACTACAACTTGAGTGTCTTGTACCATTATTGTGATGCAACCAAGAATGATAGAACATATGTGATTTGGGACAACAATCTAGAGGAGGCTAATTTGAAGGATGGAGCCATATCTTTAGAGCATGTGGAGGTTGAACTATTGGGTGATAATGATGGTGATCAAATTCATGTAGTAGAGGCACCACCCCTAACCATTAGTAGGTTTCCAGATGCATGAGCTTTTCCTTTAGCTTCACAATGTCTAGCATTGGATGGGGGCCATGCATCTATTGCTCGTGTAACACATCTAGCAACTCCAACCCTTGATTCTAGATCATGGGGAAAGCATTTGCAAATTTCTCATGGCAAGAGAAAAGCTTAGTAGATAGTACTTTGTTTTTAATATTTATTGTGGCCTATTGCAAACATTATGTTATAGTTTAAGTTTTAACTTTGAACTTTGAATTGTTGATTACATCTTACAACTCTTTGGTAATGAATATGATGCTCTGTTTCATTTTGTGGTTGTTGTTATCTATTAGAGTTTGTTGATGGAAAATGTTATATGTTGAAACTTGAAGGTTAATGATTGATCATTTGATGACAATGTTATAAGTTATAGCTACTAGATGATGTTGATGATTATAGCTTAGACAGGTGCTTTTGCATAGGCTAAGTGCCAAGTATGTAGGAGTTGTCCAAATTACCTCTGTAGATACTTGCTTGACAGAGTGACTTTTATATTTCTTTCTAAAGTCTAGCTTAGGAAAAGCACATTCTTAATTAACTTAATGTTGGCTAATGACTAAAAGTGAACTCAAGATTAAGTCCCAATCGTTGATCTTAAGTGAGGCTCAAGGTCTAATCTTGATTATCCATCACTTTGGAGATTGGGGGTTAGGGTTTTGGTCATTGAATGCTATACAAGAATGCCCAAGGAGATGTGAAAGACACAAGAGATCACAAGATCAATTCAGAGAGATTTTATTAAGAGAAGAGTGAGACTTAGTGGTTGAGGAGAAGAGAGAAGAGTTTTGCATAAAGAGAAGATCTAGAGGAAGAGAGAGAGAGAGAGAGGTCCATCACCAAGAGAGCAGATTCATACAGTGACGTAGAGATCCGTACATTGACACGGGCCGTACAAGTGACGTAGGGGGCTGTACGAGTGATGGAGGGCTGATAAGGTGACTCAGAGGCCGTATGAGTCGATACAGGGGCGATTATGATGATGCATGGGTCGTACAAGCTTGACATAGGGCCTATCTGTATAGGGTGACGCAGAGGGTCGATTTGCTAAGTGGTTGATATCTCTAGTGTGCTAATTTTCTTGAGGGTCTGAGATATAGGTTTTTTTGTTGTAAAATTTCTGATTTTCTCTGTGAGCCAATAATAATAAAGAAAACTTTGAATGTTGTTTTTTCCCCATTGGAGTTATCTAGGGTAAATACTTATGTCAGATATGATTGATTTCATGTTTCATGTGATTGGAGTTTTCTGTTGCATTACTGATTAAAAATATCACTGAATTTTTGTTTATAATTTCAATAGTAATTATTTTTCTGGGTATAAAAGATTACTGAGAACCTAAATCAGATTGGTATTTAGAAATTAACATGGTATCAGAGCTACAATAAACTCTGAGAAGAAGGAAATCGTTTGGCAATGGTTTACAAGAGAATACAATTTTTTTTTCTTTGGTCATGTTATTTGATTGGACAGAATGGTAGCAACTGGACTGAGATTTGAGGACCAGTTGCAGTATACATCCAACTTTAGTACCTGGAAGGAAATAATACCATTAGTGCTAATGGAGAATGGGATCTGGGAATTTGCAAACAAGCAACTCCCAACTTCTACTGATGCTCTACACATCTGGTCGCCCATAACCAAAAGGACGTGAAATCGAGGAGGATTATTCTGGATGTAGTGAAAGATCATGCGATACCTCATTTGTCCAGAAAGAAGATATCTAGGGAGATGTGGGAGACATTGATGAAGCTTTACCAGAGTGATAACCACAACAGGAAGATGGTGCTGAAGGATGAACTCAGGAGCACCAAGATGTCCAGATCAAATATAGTAGCTTCTTATCTCACCAAGATCACATAGGTTCATGATAAGTTGGCAACAGTTGGGGAGATAGTGATAGATGCAAAGTTGGTAAGGGTAGCCTTGAATGGCTTCACCAAGCCATGGGATCCCCTTTGTTAAAGGTGTTGTTGCATGCGAAAATCGTCCTAGTTGGGAGAGGCCATGGGATGACTTCATCTAGGAAGAGACTCGAGAGGAATCTCTGTATGGAAGCCAATGGAAGGGTGATGATGAGTAGAATGTTTCTCTTGCAAGTCATGCAAAGAAGGGCAAAGTGAAGGCCAAGAAGAATACAGGTGGAGAGGCTTCCACTCATGAAGGAAAAAAGGACATGAGCAAAGTGTCTTGTCAAGTGCTTTGCATGTCACAAGTTTGGCCATTATGCAAGTCAGTGTCCAAACAAGAAGGGGGGTAAGAGTAAGACACAGGTTGCAGCATCAACAGACACATAGGTGAATGATTTCACTACAAAGTTTGAGGAGTTCTCATTGGTGTCTTGTCTCTCTGGCACCTTAGCAAAGGATGCATGGTTTGTGGACATTGGGGCTTCTTGTCACATAAAGGGAATGCAAGATGTCTTCACGAGTATTTCAAAGAAAGACTTAGAGCTACATGTGGAGCTTGGTAATGATGCCAAGTGTGCAGTAGAGGGTATTAGAGATATTCAGTTTCAGTTGGAGTCTAGAGGTCCTTTGGAGGTGAAGGATGTGCTATATGTGCCAGGGTTGACGAAGAACCTACTATTGATTTCAGCGATTGAGGACAAGGGATATGTGGTCTATTTTTAGGATGGATAGGTACTTGTTAGACTAAAAGGCTTCAGTTTAGATACATGACAAGTAATTGGGAGTGTTACACTGCATTTGTGCCCAACGCACCTTCAGATGTGCCCCAAGGAGAGAGCCAATTTTTTCAACTAGGAGGGGTGTTATTGAGTAACGGTGGCCATGGCTGGGCCCTTTGGTCCTTCCTTTAGGTGTACTATGTCTTAATGGCACTGCTGACTGCCTTTTGTTGGGGTTTTTAATCCCGGGGTTGGTGTCCAAGGCTCCTAGGGGTTGATCATTGGGTCACATGGCCCCATAGTTTGTTTGCTTGCTCTGGTGTCCTTTGCTTCAGCTGCGAGACATTTGTCTCCCTTCTCAGCCACTTAGGACACCCTCTTGGCCCTTTAGCAAGATGGCGTCGTCTCTCCCTGGCCTTATTTCCTCAAAGAAAGCTATCCTCCACGCCAGGTCTTCTTGCTGCTTTGAGGAGGGCGTTGAGGGATTTTACAACATTCTTGGGGTTAGATGGGGTATAACGCCCTCCCTCCAGCTCAGTCCATCCTTTTGTTTGCAGTGATTAGCTTATTTTAGCAAATTTTGGCACCTAGGGGAAAAATACCCTAGGTAGCCTACCTTAAGCCTACATTATGGCTATAATTTATTATTATTTTGTTTTAATTTTAAGTTGACATTTTATAATTTCAAATTGACATTTTAAAGGCATGTCGACCTGGATATTTTTGTAAACACTGAGTGTGAGATCATATAAATAGGTCTCCTCACTTCATTTTTAAACAAGATTCATGGGATAAGACCCTATGCATTTATTCTACCCTACTTAGGGCTCTTTGGAGAGATGTGCCCCTCTCGAGGAAGGCTGTTTTCTAGGTTTATGACAAGTTCTTGAAGTATCTTGTTTTTTTGCTCTTTCTCAAAGGTGAAGCTATTATTTGTTGGTGAAACACGTGCATAAGGAGGTATCTATGTCTTGTCTTGATGTCTCTTTGTCAAAAGTTGATGAGTGATGTTTGTTTGTAGACTGAATGGTAGCCATTAGCTTGCATCTTGTCTCGGCTACGTTTTCATCTACTTTTATCACCTTAGAGTAGAAGCACGACCTCTTTTGGAGTAGGGTTAAAGGTCTTGGTCTCTAGGTTTGTCATCTAACCTAGGTTCTCTTTCTCACTAGGTAAGACATCCTCCCTAGATGCCCTAGGTTAGGTAGGGTTTTTCTCGGGTTAGTTTCCTCTTGTCTTCACATCCTTTTCTCCTCCAAAACCAAGCTTAGGGTTAGCCTGAGGGTTACTTTAGGTTAGCTTTAGGCCCAGGTTAGTGTTAGATTTGGATCCCTTCACCTTCTAACACCCTCGCTCCTCCTCCATAGGCTTCGCTCTACCTCCCTAGCCCCTTAACATATCCTCGCTGCCCTAACTCTCTACTTCGCTGCCCTCCAAAATTGTCCTAAAAACTACTGCTCCTACCCTCGTTCCCTCCTCTCTTCCCTTCAGCAGCCTCCCAAGCTCTCCCTTGCACCCTCGGCTGCCTCCCCAAGCCTTTATTCAACCCTTGGGTCTGTCCTTTAGGGCAACCCTAAGGCTGTTCCCTACCCTCAAGTCTGCTGGTGCTACCGCAAAAGACCTCAACCAACCCTCTCCTCTCCTCCACTTCCCTTACCCAACTCCTTTCTAGTCTCTCTTTTACCCTTGGCCTTACCTCACGGTCTGGTACAGGTCTTCCCTTACACCATTAAGGCCTCAACCTGAGCCTTTGACAATTGCTAGGGATTCCACCCTACGTGGGTGCCCTAACCTTCAATCAGCCCTCAACCTCTGTCCCTACACACAAACAAACAATATTTGTTAGTGACTGCTGGTAAGTTGCATGTAAATTGCATTATTAACACATTTTATGCACACTTGGTTTGGAAAATCATTGTTGAGACTCTCAAACTTTGTGATACTACTGCTGCTAAATATTGTTTTCAGACCTTGTTTATAGTTACATGCTCTGCTCATATACAGTCTGCAACTTATACATACAGTTTGGGAGTGATACATGTTGAATAATCACTTAACTTTTAGCTACTACCGCATTTGTGACTGCTATATTCACTCATACTGCTGCTATACTAACATTGCTGCTGTCATAAATATTTGCATTAATGACTAATACATGTTACTTGTACTGCTATACTCATGTGCTTTAGATGATTACTTGGCAGTGATAAATTTTTGTACTTTGCTAATACTGGCATATCAATCTTGTTATTTGCACATTGGAATCAATTGGCTAATTATTGGCTTATCCTTGGACGAATGCACATTTATTATTCATATCATCTTTTGACCCCACTAGGCACGTCACTAACTTATACATTTGCAAGATATATTTGTGGCTAAGTGTCTTTTGTAGAGTTGTCATTAGGGATTTCCCCTAGGAGGTTTTGACTTCCGAAGAAGTTTGGAGAAGTGACTAAGGTGACAGTTGTCACTTTCTCCACGTATGTTTGTTGGTGGCTTGGATTTCCATTTCATCCGGTAACAGGGGGTAAAGTGGGTGACTTGTACTTGTTGAAGGATCAACCAATACATGCTCTAGTTCATAGTGACGACGACAATTTGTGCGAGTTATGGCACAGGAGGATGGGTCACTTGCATCATAGGGCTTTATTAATATTGAGGGAGATTGCCACTAGTCTTCCAGAGTTTAGTGTGGAGTAGTAGGGTGTGTGCAAGGGATGTGCGTTTGGCAAGTATGCCAAGGAACTTTCCTAGTAGCGATTGCAAGTCTAAGGGGATATTGGATCTGGTGCATTCAAACATACGTGGGCTTATGTCAATGTCGTCATTGATTGGTTATAACTACTATGTGACCTTCATAGATGATTTCTCCAAGAGGATGTTGATCTACTTTATGAAGACCAAGGATGAAGCCTTTAGTCCGTTTCGAGAGTTTAAGGCTCTTGTGGAGAACTAGATAGAGAGGGAGATCATAGTTCTGAAGATGATAACAAAGGTGAGTATACATGCAACAAGTTCAAGGATTTCTACAAGAAGGCATGGTTTGAAAAGGAGCTGATAGTACCTTACAACCTGCAACAAAATGGGGTTGCAGAGAGGAAGAATCAGACCATCATTGGGGCTGCCAAGACAATGATTCATTATCAAGATTTTCCCATGTTTATCTGGGCAGAAGCATGTAACATGACATTTTACATTTAGAATAGGAGTCTTGATAAAGTCTTGGAGGACAAGATTACTAAGGAAAACATTTATTGGAGTGAGACCAGAGATTGGTCCCTTTCGTAGCTTCAAATGTCCAGTGTTGTGCATGTACCATAGAAGAAGAGGTTGATGTTGGAACCTTCAACAGAGAAGGGCATTTTTGTGGGGTGTAGTGAGACTTCAAAGGCATAGAGGGTATACATTCCAACACTATGGAAAATAATGGTGAGGAGAGATGTTCGATTTGATGAGAGTTGAGCCTTTAGGAAGTCACATGACACTCTGTAGTGGCAGAGGATGAGGAGCAGGAGGTTTCGAAGGTTGAGGAGAGACCAACACCAGTAGGTACAAGGACTTAGTCTTCAGATCAGGAGGAGGAGTTGGAGGCTCCTTCTACTTCTATTAGAAGGAAGTCGAGATGGCTAGAGCAAACACTGAGAGATGCACAGGAGCTTGTTGAGGCTCCTAGGAGTACTTTCAGGTAGAGCAGACCACTGAGACAAATTTTGAGGTACATGGCACTCATGAGTGACATCATTGATTTCAATCCTACCAATCATGAAGAGGAAACAAGCCATTAGGTTTGGAGGGATGCCATGGTGGAGTATGCATCCATCATGAAGAATGCTGTGTGGGACATAGTGTCGAGGCTAGAAGGGAAATCTATGGTGAGTTCGAGATGGATCTAAAAGATCAAGCATGTTGCGGATGACAGTGTAGAGAAGTACAAGGCGAGTTTTGTGGCTAGAGGGTTCTCCCAGAAGGAGGGAGTAGACTATGAGGAGACTTTTGCCCTAGTAGCCAGGTATACTTCTATTAGGGTTGTTATATTTGTGGTGAGTTCGAGATGGATCTACAAGATTAAGCATGTTGTGGATGACAATGTAGAGAAGTACAAGGCGAGATTTGTGGCTAGAGGATTCTGTTAGAAGGAGGGAGTAGACTATGAGGAGACTTTTGCCCTAGTAGCCAGGTATACTTCTATCAGGGTTGTTATATCCATTGCTTTAGAGATGGGGTGGAGGATCATTAGATGGATGTGAAGGCAACCTTCCTCAATTGAGTGATTGAGGAAGAGGTGTACATTGAGCAACCTTAGGGCTTTGTGTTGCGTAAGAGAGATTCTCATGTGTAGGTTGAAGAAGGCATTATATGGACTCAAGCAGGCATTGAGGGCATGGTACTTGAGGAATGATGGGTATTTGTTAGCTATGGGCTTCATCAAGAGTGAGGCGGATCCCAACTTGTATTTGTTGGAGACATTTACCACCATACACACATATTTTGGTCAATTTGGCCTAGTTAAACCACTATCCTATGTTTTATTGACTTAATTGACATCAGAGGAGCACTGTATGACATCAGCATGAGCACACCCACGCCTACCTTCAGAAGGAGGGAAACTAAGCCTTCTCCTTCATTCGGGGAGGCTAACTGGAGCACTCCGGTGGTGATCTGAGTGTCATAAATGCACTTAATTGATAACTGATGGTTGCAATCAATTAAACAAAGCAGTGAAGGCGCCTCCATTCATTAAATTGATTATTTAATTAATATTTATTGAACTGGAGTCAACAGGGGCGCCTCCAACCACCTTTGATGGTCAGTTAGACTTTAGTTAACCTCATTGGGGTTCATTGGAGTTAATGATGCACTAACACTTGTTGGTTGGCATGCAGTGACATGTGTCTGAGCTATTTCACTTAGACTCAGTTATCTATTGCACTCCGACCTCAGTTAGGACTCAGTTGAGTCAATTAGGGTTTTGATCAGTGGTTAACTGGTGTGTTCACTGTGGCTTACAGTCAGTTAAGCTAGACTCATTCATTTAATTCGAATGACCTCCTTGAGAATTCGAATTGTATTGGCATTCATGCACCTTGCATGATTATTATATTGTATCATCATTCTTTCATTTGATTATACAGAGCTGCTACTTCCATTGTAGCACCATTTTGCCAATTTTATGCATATTTGTCTGTATTCTTTGTGAGACTGTGTTTTTAGTTCCTAGACCACTGTGACAAATTAATATGGTATCAGAGCTCACGGCGGGACGAAGCTCAGATCTCTCAAAAACAAGGTTTTTGACAGATCTTGCATGAAAAATTGAGCAGAAGCTCAAAATTCCAGCACTGCACCAGAAGCCAAGGCTTACCATTTAATACCCCAAGTAAAGGAATTGTTGGTCAAGCTTGCTTGATCAACTATGCTGGGTGTGATGAAAGCCTAAAATGTGCAGGTTGTCCGACCTTACGGTGCCCCTTTTGTTGTGATTTGCAGGTTTTAACAGGTGAAAAGCATTCGCTCCAGCAATTTCAGATGGCTTCTTTCGTAGAACTCTCGACTCTGTTCAATTTCCACTCATGAAAAGGAGACATGGAGATCTAGCTACGTGCCAGAGGACTCTATAGGGTCACTATGGACACTGAAGAAGAGCCTGCTTCTATGACAAACAAAGCTAGATTCTTGAACAAGAAAGATGAAGCATTCAGATTCTTGTGCCTCTCTGTTTCTCGGGATCTTCTTTCCATCTCTCGGGATTGAAGACTCCAAAGGAAATATGGGACAAATTGGAAACCCTATATGGAAAACAGGATAATTTGAGAGTATACCAGCTTGAAAATGAGTTGATGTCTCTCCAGCCTTCCAATTTCTAGACCTTAAATGATTTTTTCACAAAGTTCAAGCACATTGTCTTACTGTTGAAGCAATGTAAGGTGGAGAAGGAGGATGATCAGCTCATCCTTGCAATACTCTCCAAACTTGGAGTTGATTATTCGGTGTTTGTCTCTACATTCCGTGTGGGGAAGCTCACAACCCCTAGATGGAAGATGCCTTCACTCAATGCCTTCATTGAGTCCCTAACAAGTGAACATGATAAGCTTGTCCAGATGGGGATCATCAGATCCTCTCGTGATCAAGCCTTTTATGTCTCAGGGCCCAAAGATCTCAAGGGTAAAGGAATGCAGCAGAAGAACCCAAAAACCAAATTCGAAGCTCCTAAGCCTAAAGTTGAAAACTAGCAGCATGAAAAGCCTTCCGGCTTGAAGAAGAACAAAGGAAAAGGGCATCATGGGAAGGAAAAAGTCAAGTGTTCATACTGCGGGAAGGGCTTCCACCCTGAACATGCCTGCATGAAAAAGAAACTTGATGAAGCTACCTCTCTCCTTGAGAGAAATCACATCAATCTTCCGGAAAGCTTTTAGAGGAGAGATCAGTAAGATCGGGAACCACAGCATGAAAAAGGTCATGCCCTCATGGCAAGCACTTCGAAGTCCAAAGCACTCTTGATAGATTCTGGAGCTTCGAACCACATGATGGCTGAAAGAGACTCTTTCTCATCTTTGGAGACCGGCAAATCCTTTCCCATCCACATGGGAGATGACTCCACAATCATATCCCAAGGACAAGGTACTATAGATCTTGAGCATGGTTATTTTTCCAATGTTCTGTATGTACCATCTCTTGCATCAAACCTCCTAAGTGTTTATCAAATGACACATACGGGAGTGCCCAAGAGAGTCTCCTTTAGCCTGGATGATGTAGAGATCACAGAACTTGCATCCGGAAAACTTGTAGCAAAAGGCCTTGCAAACCATCATGCAAAACCCTACGAGTTCTCCCATTTTGTGGTGGATGCAAAGCCCACCGCATTGCAGATTCATGGAAATGAAGTTAGTAGACTGTGGCATGAGAGGTTCGGCCATCTGAACTTCAAATACTTGTAGCAATTACAGAAGAATTCTATGGTTGAAGGCCTCCCGGTCATCAAAGCTACCACTGGAATTTGCAAGGGCTGTGTTATTGGAAAGCACCCTGAGCATAAGTTCGATCGGGGGAAGGCAAGTCGAGCATCGTGCATCTTGGGACTGATACATTCTGATATTAGTGGTCCCATGCCTATCACATCCATGAATGGATCAAGGTACGTTCTGGCTTTCATTGATGATTTTTCCAGATACACATGGGTCTTTTTTATCAAAAAGAAGTCGGAAATCTTGGAAAAATTCACTTAATTGAAAACCTTGATTGAGAATGCATCTGGCCAAAAGATCAAGATCTTGAGATCTGATAATGGCGGGGAGTATGTCAGTAATGAGTTACTGCATATATGTTCCCAAAGTGGTGTTTAGATCCAGCATTTAGTCCCCTACACTCCCTAGCAGAATGGTGTAGCGGAGAGGAAGAATCGGTCTCTCAAGGAGATGACCACCTGTATGTTGGAATCAAAGAAGTTGGCTGCAAATTTGTGGGATGAAGCCATGCATGCTGCAGCATATATTGAGAGAAGAGTGCCACACTCATCCGTGAAAGGGAAGACTCCTTTCGAAGCATACTTTGGACACAAGCCAGATGTGTCGAATCTGCGGGTGTTGGGGTCCACTGCATGGGCCCGAATTCCACCTGATAAAAAGAGGGCTTTGCAACCGCAAAACATAGAATGTCTGTTTATTGGATATCCTGATGAATCAAAAGGTTTCAAGTTGCTGGACATCAAAACAAAACAGATCATCATTGAAAGGAGTGTCAAGTTCGATGAGCCTCTTCAGGAGGTAGAACTAGTGAAGGAGAAAACTGCTGAATTTCCTTCCTATTCTACTGAATATTTGGATGATGTAATTGGGGGTGATGACCCTGATTTGGATCCTCTGATTTATGATATCAGTGTACAACAAACATCAGATGCTGAATCAGAACTTGAAGTACAAAATCATCTCCCAACTTGGGCCCGACAGACACTCTCCTCCGTAGGAGATAACATTGGAAATCTGGATGATCCAAGGAGAACCCGGTCAGATTTCCAAAGAGCAGGTATTGCGCTCTCTTGTCTTGATCATTTGCTGTCCAAATCTTGTTATTTGATGATAAGTTTAGACCCTAATTCCTACTACCATGCTCGGAAGGATCCGTGATGGCAAGTTGCCATGGACGAAGAGATGAATTCTCTTCAGAAAAACACTACTTGGGAGCTAGTTTCTCTTCCTCTGGGGAGGAAATTGGTTCAATGCAAGTGGGTGTTTCGGACTAAGGTTGCTGCAGATGGCAGCACCTGCAAATATAAGGCAAGGCTGGTGGCAAAAGGTTTCTCCCAGGTCCAAGGTGTGGACTACCATGAGACTTTTGCATCGATTGCAAAAATGGACTCCATCTGCCTAGTTTTGGCAATTTAAGCATCTAAGCACTGGGAAGTGCATCATATGGATGTTAAGTCAGCCTTTCTGCATGGAGATCTTCATGAGGAGATATACATGAAGCAGCCTGAGGGCTACATTTCTGATCCATCTTTGGTTTGCAAGCTAAAGAAGTCACTATACGGGTTAAAACATGCCCCAAGAGAGTGGTATTCCAAGATGGATGCCTTTCTTCTCTCGCAAAACTTCCAAAGGTGTAAATAAGATCCAAATGTGTATATACAACAGTCTGATGGTCATTTGATTATTATTGTTTTATATGTTGATGACATACTGATCACAGGTAGCATAGTTGCTTTTATTTCAGTCATCAAAACTGCTCTCCACAATGCATTTGAATTGAGAGATTTGGGGCTCGAAATTGAGCAAAATTTTGATGGGATAATAATGGTCACTCGGTCCAAATACATATCAGACCTGTTAGTCAAGTTTAACATGGCTGAATGTAGAGCTGCTCCATTCCCTTTCCTTTCAGGGATTAGCCTTGAAGAAGGAAAAAGCACACCTCCCATGGACTGCACTATTTATCGACAGCTGATTGGTAGCTTGTTGTACTTGACTCATTATCGGCCTGATATCTGTTATGCCGTGAATGCTGTATCGAGATACATACAGCAACCCCATGATCTTCATTGGAAGGCAACCAAGAGGATCCTCCAGTATATTCAGGGAACCAGGACCTACGGCATTCACTATGCTGCAGACTTCGAGCTAGAGCTGGTTGGGTACACAAATTCTGATTGGGCGGGTGATTCTATTGATCGAAAGTCTACTTCCGGATATGTCTTCATGTTTGGTGGTGGTCCCATTTGCTGGTCTAACAAAAAGCAGGCCGCCATAGCATTGTCTTCAGCAGAGGTTGAGTACTGAGGAGCGGTGAATGCTTGCATCCAAGCTGTTTGGTTGCAAGGCATTCTTTCAGAGTTTGATCTTGGTAGTACTTTGTCCACTGTCCTCTTTTGTGACAATCAAAGTGCTATTAAGATATCCACAGATCCAGTTACCAGGCAGAGGACCAAGCATGTGGAGATACACATGCACTACATCGGAGAGTTAGTGCATGACAGGACCATCATTCTGCAATATTGCCCGACTGATGAGCAGATTGTAGACATCTTCACCAAGAGATTTTCAGAAAAGAAGTTCACTTACCTCCGTTCGCTGTTGGGGGTGAGTTCATTAGGGTGATCCAACTACTTTCAGTGTTCATCTTGAGGGGGGGTTTTTCCCACTGGGTTTTCCCTCTTTTCCTCACTTAGTTTGTTTTGAGCATTGTTTGTGTTTCAGTATTGTACAGGGTGACCTATGGCCTTTGTTGCCGGGGCCCTAGCATTCTTATGCACTTTATGTTTCTACTCCTCTGAGTATAGCTTAAGGGGGGGGGTGTTGGAGACATTTACCACCATACACACTTATTTTGGTCAATTTGGCCTAGTTAAACCACTATCCTAAGTTTTATTGACTTAATTGACATCAGAGGAGCACTGTATGACATTAGCATGAGCACACCCATGCCTACCTTTAGTCAAGGAGGCCAACCAAGCCTTTTCCTTCATTCGGGGAGGCTAACTAGAGCACTCCGGGGGTGATATGAGTGTCATAAATGCACTTAATTGATAACTGATGGTTACAATCAGTTAAACAGAGCAGTGAAGGCGCCTCCATTCATTAAATTGATTATTTAATTAATATTGAATGAACTGGAGTCAACAGGGGCGCCTCCAACCACCTCTGATGGTCAGTTAGACTTTAGTTAACCTCATCGGGGTTCATTGGAGTTAATGATGCGCTACCACTTGTTGGTTGGCATGCAGTGACATGTGTCTGAGCTATTTCAGTTAGACTCAGTTATCTATTGCACTCCAACCTCAGTTAGGACTCAGTTGAGTCAATTAGGGTTTTGATCAGTGGTTAACTGGTGTGTTCACTGTGGCTTATAGTCAGTTAAGCTAGATTCATTCATTCAATTCGAATGACCTCCTTGAAAATTCGAATTGTCTTGCCATTCATGCACCTTGCATGATTATTGCATTGTATCATCATTCTTTCATTTGATTATACAGAGCTGCTACTTCCATTGCAACATCATTTTGCCAATTTTATGCATATTTGTCTGTATTCTTTGTGAGACTGTGTTTTCAGTTCCTAGACCACTGTGACAAATTAATAGTATTAGACACTTGTTGGAGATGATCCACTTATCTTGGTCAGAGAAGCTCATTGAGATATGCAAGTGTGATCTAGCTTTGGAGTTCGAGATGAAGGACATCAACATGATGCATCACTTTCTAGGATTGGAGGTGTGGCAACAGACAGGTGATATTTTCCTGGGACAAGGAAATATGCAGTTGATATCCTGAGGAGATTTGGGATGGTGGATTACAGGCTTATCTCTACACTTATGATCACTAATCTAAAGAAGCTAGATGCTTCTCAGTAAGAGTTTGTGGGTCCCACATTGTATAGGCAAATGATTGGTTCGTTGATGTATCTGGTCAATACTAGGCCAAATATAAGCTTTGTTATGAATACCCTAATCCAATTTATGGTGGAGTCGAGGAGGGTACATTGGGTTGCAGCGTAGCATGTGCTCAGATATCTACGAGGTACAATGGAGTATGGACTGAGGTATGTCAGGAGTGGTGGAGTGCAGTTATAGGGCTATACAGACTCAGAGAGGACAGGGAGTGCGGTGGACAGGAAAAACACCTTGGGGTGTTGCTTCAACTTGGGATCAACAATGACTTCATGGTTTAGCAGGAAGTAGATGTTAGTGGCACTTAGGTCAATAGAGGCTGAGTACATGGTAGTGAGTTTGGTGAATTGTGAAGCCATTTGGACTCGCAAGATAGTCATAGGTTTATTTGGTCTGGATCCTACGGTGATCCACTGTGATAATCAAAGTTGTTTAAAACTCTCGTCCAATGCTTCATGATAGGTCCAAACACATAGAGATCATATATCACTTCATCAGGGACAGAGGGGAGTTGTAAAGCTTCAATATATTTCCAGTGTTCCACAGGGATGCGTCCAGCAGGGTCAAGGACGCTTTTCTTGCATTTCTTGCGTCTCGAGGACTTGGGGACTCATGGCGAAACATTTCCCCCACCACATGCACTTGAGAATATTTTTTTTCATGATTTTCCATTATATTCACTTTCTACAATCCCTATGTGGTACTACTTAGAAGGTAAATCAATATATTTAGTATTTACATTGCACATTCATGAATATACATCAAACGAACTATTATTTTGGGTATTTTTACAAATTTAGAGTTGTCTCCTCCCCGAATTTCCCTTAAATTTGGGGGTGCTCTCCATGCGTCTCGAAT
This sequence comes from Pseudotsuga menziesii, assembly GCA_001517045.1. Classification (NCBI taxonomy): domain Eukaryota; kingdom Viridiplantae; phylum Streptophyta; class Pinopsida; order Pinales; family Pinaceae; genus Pseudotsuga; species Pseudotsuga menziesii. The sequence continues at coordinate 120,699 of LPNX010801661.1, read as the reverse complement.
GTGCGTTTCCTCGCTCCGGCGCCCCTCGGTTCTGAGAACTTGGGGAAACATTGTATATTTCTATAGATGAGCAAATTGCAGATGTTCTCACCAAGGCTTTGATGAAGGGCAAGTTTGTTTACTTCAGAGATAAGTTGGGAGTGGTGCAAAATACCTTCCTCGCTAGGCGGGAGTGTTGATGGTTATAGCTTGGACAGGTGCTTCTACATAGGCTAATTGTCAAGCATGCAGGAGTTGTCCAAATTACTTCTCTAGGTACTTGCTTGAGAGAGTAAGTGACTTTTATATCTCTTTTCTAAGTCTAATTGAGGAAAAAACACATTAATTAACTATACTATTGGCTAATGACAAAAAGTGAACTTTAGATTAAGTCATAGCTGTTGATCTTAAGTGAGGCTCCATCACTTTGGAGATTGGGGGTTAGGGTTTTGGTCGTTGAGATGCTATAAAAGAAAGCCTAAGGAGAGAAGAAAGACACGAGATCATAAGATCTTTTTATAGAGATATTTTCTGAAGAGAAGAGTGAGACTCTTAGTTGACAAGGAGAAGTGAGAAGAGTTTTGCAGTGAGAAAAGATCTGGAGGAGAGAGAAGTCGATCACCAAGAGAGCTGATTTGTACAGCGACATAGAGATTCGTACTGCTGACGTAGGGGCCATACGAGTGATGTAGGGGGCTGTACAAGTGATGTAGAGGCTTGATCGGGTGACGCAGAGATTGTATGAGCTGACTTAGGGGACAATATGGTGATGTATGGGCCGTACAAGCTAACGCATGGTCGATTCGTACAGTGCACCAACTCGACAAGGTAGCATGGAATAGACATTTATTGCAACTTAGTTTTCTAGGTAACAAATTATGAGTCAACCATGTATATGTATAGTCGCACAGAAATAGGAATGGCATTAACAACCCATGTGGTGATCGTGAATGCATAGAAGCTCCCGGTGAAGGAAACATGCAAGAAAAAGTCCCCAAGTTCCCGATTTTAGAGGGTAAAAGTTCCCAACAAGTTTCCAACCATCTGGAATGCTTCCCCCCTAGAATTGGAAAGGTTTCTACAAGTTCCCAAGTTCCTTGGAACGTCGGAACTTCGAGAACAAGTTTCCTAAAAGCCGGGAGTGGTTCCTGTGCTACACAGGTTATTTTTAATTCTTCTGAAATGTTAATAATTATGAAGTTAAACTTTAGATCTTTATTTACATCATTTTCCCAATAGAAACATTAAATTAAAGCTCGCCTTTTCCTTCTCAATTGCAATCACGAGCAATCTTTTTCTTTGAACTTTTAATTCATGAACTCTCCTATGAACTTCTTAATGGTCTTCGTAAATATCATTTCTCTGAAACCATGTTAAACGATAAACATAAGATACATGCCCGTAGGAGTGTAGCTCGATTGGTGATTCGCTTGAAAATGGGATGATATGTTGTAGTAGAGGTCACGAGTTCAATTCACCTCGACTTACCTCTGCCCCATGCTTGCAGGCTGTGTGGGTGCACCTAGGGATATAGTGGTAGGCTGGTAGCAGATGGGATTGGACCTCTGAACTACGTATCATGCGAGTGCCAGCCCCATCCCAATTGCTGATTTCCCTAGTTAAAAAAAGCATAAGATATATGGGAGAGGTGGAATATATGGATTTATTCAAATGGAGTCTCTCGATATAACAAGTGACATAAACCTTATTCCATACATAAGATAGATGTGTTACCTACTTACGTAACTTCTTTATATTAGTAACATCTTGGTAGACTATAATGGTCACCTAATCTTAATGTGAACCTCTAGTCACTTTATCAAACTTGGGCTAGTATTGGAGTCTTAATACTCCAACATGCAGCTATGATTTTGGTTACTGTGTTTTGCCTTTTCTTGTTACACTCCATCCAACATTTCAGTCAGGATGGGTAGTTACAAATACCGACTTTAAAATTCTGCCCCACAGAGACCAATATCCAAAATCACAACTAAATTAAGCCTCTCGTGAGCACCAGAATTTAAGAAATGCACTTGCAGGTGTGAAAATTAAAATGCAGCAGAACAAAGACCATATTCACACACAGCGTGCATAATACACAATTTTCATAATTGAAAACAAACGTAAATTTTGCATATTCATAGACAATGATAAACACTTTTTTTATAGAAGAAAAAGATCCAAGAAACTGGTTGTCTAATAGAAATTTTCCACCCAATTGTAGGTACCTGCTACAGATACCATCCCCAGGCTGGGCTTAAGGGGCCACTAGGGCGAAAGAAACTATAGGCTTCACTCTCTCAGAGCCCAAACCCATTTTCTCTCATGCTTAGCCAATCTGCCCACCACAGAGTGTTACAGGCATCTCATTCAGCATCACATCCATGGAACTCTCTTCCATTGCCACACATAACACAAGAAAGGCCTACCCTTTCTCTGTTCAACAGTTCTTGAGAGCATCCTTTCCTTACAATGTTTTTCAGTGTGTGCAGAATGAGGCCAACCTACTGTATGATCTCAAAGGATTGCATGTAAATTCAATACCTGGCTTTTCAAGCATCCAATGACTAGCAAATGTATAATGGGTGAAGGTTTCATAACTTGCCCAACCTCTTTGCTCACATACTACCTTCCTTCTTCACTTCAATGTCTACAATTTCCTCTTTACATTGCTAATTCTGGTTAATTTCTTAGTCTGGTAATTGTTGGCAATTGAGTGAACAACATATTACGTAGAGCATGAACTGAACTACTCCTGCATGGAGTGAATGATGGAGTGAAATGGAAAGTAGATAATTGATGAAAAGACAGTTGACATTACTTCTGACCATAGAATGTAGGACTCTTACTATTGTCATAAGAAGTGTACTCAGCCCATGCTCTCATAACTACATGAGAAGACTTTCCTACCAACATCTCACATACATTCATTGACTGTTTAATAAGTCAAAGGAGGTAAATGCCAAATGGCTTATTTAAGGCACATGGTAGAAAATAGGATTTACTTTCGCATAGGCCCCCCTTCTTCTGCCTCTCTAGTGGAATCATAGCCCCTTTGGTGCTGTATATTTAAGTATATTTAATTATATGGAATCATAACCATCTTGGACCATTAATTATATTCCAACATAAATATTTACATGCCTTTAAGTCATCATGACAAGCCTGACACATGGTCCATATATGGATATTTACATCATACATGCCTAGCTGTTCATTAGTTGGGCCTTGGCCTTGAGCTCTGCAGTAGTTATTTTTACTAGCATATTTATATCATTTACAAATTTTGATTTGATACATGCCAAGGGTCAAAACTGGAGGTATTACATTCCCCTCCCTTTGGGAATAACACCGCCCTCGGTGTTTCCTTAAAAATCAAAACAAAAACAGATATGCGTTGGTAACGAAGTGCCCTCATACACAAATTTTCTAATGAGAAAATAAATTACATCAGAGACTATGCGAGGGCTAAGGGCCAAAATCATCCTCACATCAAATGGAAGTGAGTATAAATAACGCATCTTTTAAAACTGTAAAAAACAGTTTCTAATAACTAACATGGTCACCTAATCACATAATCACGTGAGTGTGATATTTGACCAGTTACATAAATAATTTATTCTCTAAACTAAATTCCTAAGTTGAAATTTAGGATCACATTTGCTAACATGTCTCTTGCCTCATCGAGACCAAAGTGCTTCCACTGCACCTTTATTTGTCTGATGGTCAGGTTTTGGAGCAATGTTACCTTCCTATTTAGATTGCATAGTGGCTCTATCAAGCCACCACTTGGGCAATTTGAATCCATGACTTCCTCGGGGACATTTCGTCAAACACTTTCAATGTAAATTCCGAGTCCTTCCTATAGAGACTGATTTTGGTCCATAGAACACCAATGCTGTAACAAAGAGCTTTGATACAGCAATGTAACATCCTCATCCAGCATTTCAGTCTCAAGATGGGTAGTTATGAATACCAACTTTAAAATTTCGTCCCACATAGGCCAATATTCGAAATCACAATTAAATTAAGCCGCCTGTGAGTGCCAAAATTTAAGAAATGCATGTGCAGGGGAGAAAATTCAAGTGCAGTGTAACAACCACAAAATTCACATACACAACATGCATAGCACATGATTTTCATAATAGAAAACACAAACATAAATTTTGCAGACTCGTAGATCACAATAAACATTTATCTTTTAGATGGAGAGGATCTAAGAATTTGGCTATGTAAAAGCAATTTTCCACTTAACTGTCGGTACCTTCTGCAGATACCACCCCCAAGCCAGGCTATGAGGCCATTAGGGTGAAAGAAACAACTACAGGCGTCACTCTCTCTTAGCCCAACCCATTTGCTGTCATGCTTAGCAAATCTGCTCTCCATAGAGCATTACATGCATCTCAATCAGCTATCACAGCCATGGAACTCTCTTCCATTGCCCCACACAACACAAGCAAGGCTTACCCTTTCTTTGCTTGTCAGTCCTTCATAACACCCTTCCCTTACAGCACTTTTTAGTGTGGGCAGAGAGAGCCTGTAAAATCAGTACTTGGCTTCTCAAGCATCCAAAGAGTAGGTGAAGGTTTACTAACTTGCCCTGCCTCTTTGCTCTCTTACAATCATCATTCTTCACTTTAATATCCGCACTTCCCTTTTCATAGTGGTAAGTCTGCTTAATTTCTCAATCTGGTAATTGTTGGCAATCAAGAGAGCACATAGAGCATGAATTATTCTTGCAGGGACCGAGTGATAGAGTCAAATGGCAAGGAGAGAACTGATGGAAATGCAACTAACATTACTTCTGACCATAAAATGTAGGACTCTTACTATTGTCATAAGAAGTGTACTCAACCCATGCTCCCATAACTACATGATAACTTATAAGACTTTCCCACCAACATCTCACATGCATTCATGTTAATAAGTCAAAGGTGGTGAATGGCTTATTTAAAGTACATGGTAGAAAATAAATGAATTCTAAGGCTGACACTCGGCAAAAGAGGATTTACTTCGGCATATATTCCCCCCTTCCTCTTTCCCTCTAGTGGAATCTTAGTCTCTATAGAAAGCCCTCCTGGACCATTAATTATATTCCAACATTAATATTTACATTTCTTTAAGTCATCATGACAAGTCTAAGTTTCTAACATATGGCCCATATATGGATATTTACATCATACATGTTTATCCATTCACTAGTCAGCCCTTGGCCTTGAGCTCCCCACTAGGAATTCTTACTAGTGTATTTAATAATGTATATCATTTACAAAATTTGATTTAATACATGCCAAGGGTCAAATGTAATAATTAAGGTGTTTTCTGTCATGTCGGGAGACTGTTTTGACTGAGTTAGTTGAAAGTACACAAAATTGGTATATGTGGTAGCAATCTATGTGGGGCCCATTAACATGTAGGTTGAGCCATAATTACAAATTTACAATCTGATGATGTGGTTTAAACTTTATACCGAATGTCTCATGAAACAATGCTTGTAGAAATTGATGTTTGAGTAATATATTGTGCAGTAGATGATATTGAAGAGTTTTGACATATTTGAGCATCAAACAACCTAGTATAATTCTCTTTTGAAGGGAAACATGGTATGCTTTATTTTAGTAGTTTATAGTCAAGGCCGGCTATATTATCTTTAATCCTTTTAGGCAATGCAAATTGAAGTGGTCAGACAATCTACCTGGGTGAAAAGTTGCATTAGAGTTTGGGTTACTGCTATGCTGAAAAGTGAAACTGCATATAAACATGGCATCTGATATTGGCATTTGAACATTTCTTACCTGGTTATTGATATTTCTTTCTGTGCAGTAGATACTAAATTACGGTTTATTTGCTTGAATTTGTGTCTTTACACTCTAGTTTTCTGCAGGTTGACATTTATAGGGACGCAACAACTTCAATGGTCCAGTACATTGATCAAATACGAGCTGAAGGCTTTGATATTAAATATTTAAACATTGGAGGAGGTTTGGGAATTGATTACAGCCACTCTGGTGCAGTAATTCCTACACCAATGGATCTTATTAATACTGTAAGATTCTTGTCAAATTCAAATCATGCTTAATTTTTTTTTCTATAGATTGCATCAATATCTTACGGATTTAATTAGCTAAATATTTATCTATTACTGTCTCCGTTTCCTTGTGATGCATGCTATAGATATTTTGCTAAATGTATCTCATCCAGACTTTTGGAATTTCTTTCAGGTGCGGGAATTAGTGTTGTCTCGAAATGTTACACTTATTGTTGAACCTGGGAGGTCACTTGTTGCAAACACTAGTGCTTTTGTGAATCGAGTTATAGGGGTTAAATCAAATGGTAACAAGAACTTCATTGTCATTGATGGCAGCATGGCAGAACTGATTCGTCCTAGCTTATATGGAGCTTATCAAGTCGGTACTTCTTTGATTTCTCTGATCTTTCTTAATGTTATGCAATATGATGCACCAAGATAGATAGTGATTTCTCATATGTTTCAAAACTTAGTGTCATCTGTCTCTGGTTTTTTTCTTACCTAAGACAGAGGAATGCATACAAGTTTATATATTCTTGAAATTAGGAGCTTTTAGAACTTAATTTTGCTTTCCATTCTACTTCGTCTATCCTCCAGGACATTGTGAGCTGATTTGTTTTGTTTCAACAGCATATTGAGCTAGTTTCTCCACCTTTGCCGGATGCACAAATTTCAACTTTTGATGTTGTTGGCCCTGTCTGCGAGTCTGCGGACTTTTTAGGAAAGGATAGGGAACTTCCAACTCCAGCGAAGGTGGGTTCTGACTGCTGGATGTATATGTTTTTATTTCTTTTGACATCAGGGAATGATTGCAGTGCAAGTAACAAATAGTATTTCTTCATAACTCGTTTAATTGAGAAGCATTTGCAGAAGTGTAATCTCCTGGCCTATCCTTTTACAGGGTGCAGGATTAGTAGTTCATGATGCCGGAGCATACTGTATGAGTATGGCATCATGTTACAATTTGAAATCACGGCCACCAGAATACTGGGTAAGAAAAAATTATGTTTTTGCATCTGATAATATCATCACTCATCTTGTTGGCACTCATTTGATAAGAGGGAGTCGGGGACATTTTGCAGGTAGAAGATGATGGATCAGTTAAAAAGATACGACATGCCGAAGTATTTGAAGATCACCTCCGTTCCTTCAAAGGGCTATGATTAAAGGCCCCTCGTAATGATTTTATGTATTTGTTCAGAGATATGTTCAATATAGATAAGGTGCCTCTAGTTTTGGTCAAATTCAATTTTTGTCTTCTTGTTTTTAACGTGCATATTAAGATTAAGCTTCTTAATGCACGAGAGAGTGGACCTCACTATCAGCTGCAAGCTTAGAAAAGGTGCGGTGATTACAGCGAATGAAATTCGAATTTTAGACAAGTTAATTCTGAAAGTTTGGCATAGCAGGATGTGACCAAGATGTTCGAGCACAAATTGTTTTATGGGTAATCTTAAAAACGGATGAGCATAATTTTTTTTAAAAGAGAAAGATGATGTATTTAAAGCACAATATGGATGAGATGCTAAGATATGTAACTTCATATTTATAATTCTAAAAAAAAAAATCCAACTTAATTTTTTATTTATTTGTTTCTTTGTTGAAAGTTGTTATTTACAGGCTACCCCAGAGTGAAAGGAAATTTGAATTCCTTGCTCAACCAATAATAATAATAAAATATTAATGAAAAATAAATCAAGTCTTTAAAATTAATTCAAAAGAAATAAATTTATCCATGGTTAAAGCATCTTTACATTATGCTATACACATGTTAGCCGATGGTAAATTAATGTATTGATGAAAAATAAATCAAGTCTTTAACAGTATGCTATACACATGTTAGCCGATGGTAAGTTAATGTATTAATGAAAAATAAATCAAGTGTTAATATTAATTCAAAGGAAATAAATTGATTCATGGTTAAATAATATGTATGCTGTACACATGTTAACTGATAGGAAATTAATGTATTAATGAAAAATAAATAAGGTCTTTAAAATTAATTCAAAGGAAATTAATTTATACGGTTAAAATATCTTTACAGTATGCTGTAGGCTTGTTAGCTGACGGTAAATTAATGTTTTAAAGCGAACTTGGATTTTGAATGGTTTAAATGAAATGATTTGGTTTAGTAAAAAGTTAACTAACCATAAATTAATGTTTTAAAGCTTGAACTTGGAATTGGAATGGTTTGAATGTAATGATTTGGTTTAGTAAAAAGTCATATAATTTTAAATTTTATAGGAAAAAAATAAGTATTTGAAAATTAATTCAAAGAAAATAAATTTATCATATGATGTACACATATGAGAAAAGGGCAAAGCAATATTTTAAAGCTTATAGAAGTGGACTTGGAATCAAATTGGTTTGAATCTAATGCTTGGTTTAGTAAAACATTGCATTAAATATTAAATTTTAATGAAAAAAATGGAATCAAATTGGTTTGAATCTAATGCTTTGTTTAGTAAAACATTGCATAAAATATTAAATTTTAATGAAAAAAATGTTTTTAAAAATTCTAAACTATTAGAGAGAAATTATGCAAAGTATATTTATGTATATACCATGAAAATGTTGATATATCAAAATGGTATCGAGCACAATACATATGTGAAACAAAATATATAATTAACAAAGCTTTAAATGGTCTTCTATAATTCAAAATACAAGTTGCTACAAGGTACTAGCCTAATAAATATTACCAATCAATATGATCAATCGTGAAACCTATCACTATTATTGGAAATGGGATCCTTGGCATGAGCTACAAGACCATTATCTGGTATGTCTATATTTTAAAGTTTTTTTCCGGTGGCATGTCATTAGAGAGTAGGGTGATATTTGGTGCCTTTTGATGGTTTAATGGACTTGTCTTAGGTTTGGTGTAGTTTAGTTAACTAGAATTATGGAAACTGTTCATTCTATTGAATTTTGGATGGCACGTGAGATTATATTTTGACCATATGGGGTTCGATGAGTTTGGAACCCCTCTCAAACATCTTGAACAATTAATTATAATATAAAAAATTTAGGTAAAATGGTAGAAATAGAAATACAAAGAATTTTATATTATCATTCTAAGCATGAGGGGAATTTTGAGGTCTAAAATGGGCCTCATAAGAGATATAATAAAATATTATGAATTAAGCGTTTTGTGGCGGAGACATATTTACAACTCACCTTTTACACTACAACCAAAGCAACTATGGTTAAATTAAATTGAAAAGATGTCTAAAATTAAAATCAATAAAAAAACATTTTTTGATGTGACTAAAAGTAGAGTACTTTTTTATTTCATAAAGAAAAAATAGTCTTTATATTACATAGTCACAAAAAAACTTGTAGAGGGAGATTCTCTGACAGTTTTATACAGAGGCCTTTAGTACCAAAACTTCATCCTAGTATCTTACTTCTTCTTCATCATAGCAAAATGTGCTTAAAGAGCAATCTTTCTAACCTTACAGGTTTAGATCAAAAATATATTCACGTGTTTCATCACCTCAAACCATACCAGATAGACTACTATATCCATAAATGTATGCATATACACAAAGTTGCAATTAGAGAAAAAATTAGAATCTTAAGGAACCCGAGTCATCACGAATCCATTAAGTAGTTCCTCAAAGTTGAGGCAAATAAGCTGGTCATTAATGGCCTTCTTTGATAGAGCATCCGCTTCATTGTTATATTCTCTATAAATATGATGGTAAACTGTCTCCAGGAAGTGAGCAATGATGTTTTTGACTTTGTTCTTCCAATGGGAAAGGCTCAGGGAGTGTATCTGGTGCTTCAAATTTACCCAGTCCACAATAACTTTGGAGTCCCCCAACACTTGTCCAATTTGCATTTGTTTAAGGTGTGCGAACCAGAGTAGCCTCCACAAGGCCACCAACTCTGCCTTTGTATTAGTACCAGAGCCCGCTGCCATTCTCAAATTGTATCGATGATTATTGTTTAGCTTAATGACCATCCTAGCACCACACCAACCTTTTAGTTCGGCCTCATCAAAGAATCCAGTCACCAAGATCATATCACATAGTGGAGGTTGAGTCACTCAAGTTTTATCGGATGCAGGTTTGCAACCAAAGGAGTCTAGTCAAAATGTTAAGACAAACCATATTTTCCCTCATATTAGAATCTTGAAAGATAACCAAATTTCAGATGCGCCAAGTCTCCCAAATAGTAGCAAAGGGAGTATCCATTAGAGCAGGGTAAGTATCCTTCCATCTAAGCAGGTTGTCCTTAAGGTCAATCGACTCCCATTGGAAAGATAAATGCATAAATTTCATGAGCACACACCAAACACTGTTAAAAAATATATAATCCTTGAACAAGTGCTCCATAGATTCAATAGCAACACAACAAAGGTTACACCTAGTTGGCCTGGTGAAACCTCTTTTCTGAAGTGCTTCCCAAGTCAAGATCTTTTTGTTTAGTTCTAACCAACAGAAGCACTGTATTTTTTAAGGGAGCCTTCCATTCCAAATCCATGGTCTACACCAAGGAGGAGGCATAGGTAAGAGGCGATCTGCAAGTTCTTTGTATGCCAGAGCAGCAGTGACACCCCCCTTATTTTTATTCAGACACCATACAATTTGGTCGTTGTTATCCAACAAACTAATGCCAACCATCGTGAGGTTGATAAAATAAGTCTCCCATTCCAAAGCCCATTCACCTGACAAATGCAGTTCCTACGCAGTGAGCAACCGAAATTCAGTGTTCCCTATCTCATTGGTCGCCTGCTTTAAGACAAAAATATTTCTCTGCTGTAGATGTCTTACCAAACCCTCGAACATAGTTACATTCCCCGCAACAATGGGATCAATCCCAATGAAAACCTGTACCCCTCTACCAATCATCTAGCCAATATCTCGTGCAATGAAAGATAGAGTTTGTGACATGCTTCTCCATATCTCAGATGAAGCTATGACATAACTGTACATGTCCCTTAGCCAAATAGACAAGGGGACATTTTTCAAATATTTACTCTGATAACTTTGCTCCACAGGCTGTTATCGAATAGACATTGCCAAAAACTTTTGGCACAAAGAGCCATTTGAACAAACTGGTATTTTTGATCCCCCACCCTCCAAGATATTTTGGTTTGGAGATAGACTCCCATGTAGCAAGGTGAAATTTATGAGATTTCTGTTTTCCTGCCTACAGGAAATGAAAAATCATCTTCCTCATTACGTCAATGATACCTTTCGGGACTTTGAAAAGTGAGAACCAATAAACATATATTCCTTGTAAAATCGCAATGATGAGGAGTAGTCTGCCCCCAAGAGACAACCAACGTGAAGTCCACTTGGGAACCTTCAAACTTAACTTTTTAAGTATCCAGGTCCAGTCCTTTTTCTTATAGGCATTAGGCTTTAGAGGAAAGCCTAAATATTTGATACCCAGATCCAAACAATACATTTATAAGGAAACACTTGTGATATAATATCTTTAATCCACTGATCCCGACAATAGACAAAGAAACAAGATTTGTGGGAGCTAAGTTTCATACTTGAAGCTGCACATAAAATGTTAATGATGTCCTTTAGATGCTTCCAACCTGCTAAGGTACCATTGACTCAGACAGAGATCGGTGACCACTCACTTACTCCATTGGCTCAAAACAATTGTCCATTGTGGTAGTTTCCTAGTTATTTTTCTACAGTTTTTTGGGCCCCAAACTTTCGGGGGCCAAATGGTTTTGATCAGCATGCATTTGGCTGAGTAAAAGTTGTAAAGATTAGATAGACCTTTCCAATGAGCTATCGAACGCCCAAATCGGAGATCGTATGCAAAAGTTATGACCCCGGGAAGTTGACTGTTCAACTTACCACCTTGGGGCCGTAAACTTTATGACAGTTCATCTTCTAGGGTTACGTTTTGGACTTTTGGGGTTCTCACCCTCATTATTATTATAAATAGGCCCCTTTGGCCTCATTTTGTATTCATCTCGGCACGGATAAGCGTAGCAGCCACATCTCTTCTCAGAGATATCTACCACCCTTCTAGCAATTGTATTACAGTCTGTTCTATTTCTGCAATTTAATAGAATATGTGTTTACTATATCTCTGTTATCTTTGCACAATGTCTGTGATTATGATTCTATATATGTTCTTTCATTTCGTTCACACATAAATCTGGATCAGTGGCATCCGAGCAATTTGCTCTTCGATTGTTTCTCGGCACATGTCCCTGACGAGGTTTGAGTATAGAGAGTTTGGCCTCGAACTAGTTTCACTTGATCACTCTTGCCGCCCCAAACGACCTCCCATGGCAGAAGAAAAGAGAGACGACGGAGCAGGAGATCCTATCAAGTCGTTGCTCGAGGAAGCCCTCGAGCGACAGAGGAATGAGATGATGGATAGTTTCTCCCAAATCCTTCTACAAATTCCGGCAGTGGCAAGTGCATCTTCAACGAGCAACCGGTTCGGGGATGCAACTCCCTTCAAGGTACAAGTTAACTTTGATATTCCTTTATGTGAAGGAAAAATAGATGTAGATGCCCTAGATAATTGGTTGAATGCTCTAGAAGGGTATTTCTTTGTCCACAATTTTTTCGACAGAGAAAATATCACCTTTGCACTCCTTAAGGCAGTCCTCCATGTCCAAAATTGGTGGGGTACATCAGAGGAGTCTGGAATGTTTGAAACAAATCCCACTTAGGCCTCTTTCATAGATGCCGCCAGGGAGCAATATTACCCTGTGGGAAACTATGATGACTAGTACACAAAATGGACCATTCTGCGTCAAGAAAAGGACCAGATGGTGTCGGAGTACACCAACAACTTTCATACCTTGCACACAAAGCTGGGTATCAAGGACTCCAAGCGGAACCTAATTCTAAAATATCATAGTGGTCTAAATTGGTACATCAGAACTGAGATGGAATTCCTTGACATCTCTTCACTTGGATCCGCTTATCGGTATGCTGTCAAAATCGAGGAGAAATTTCGACAAAAGAACAAGTGAGACTCTCAACCTGCGAATTCATCGTAGAAGCAAGGCAAGGGAAACCCTAGCCCACAGAACACAACAAAAGGAAAGGACAACCAGTCCCTGCCACAAGCAAAGAATGGGTATGGAAAGACAAAGAAGGATACCGGGAAGGGGTGTGAATTTCATAAAATCCCTTAGCACAACACTGATGAATGTCGCTCAAAGCAATCATTGGTGGCCGAGATCAAGTCTTCAGAATCAGATCCCAATTCTGATTCCAAACCCAATGCCATAGCTGCATACAATGGGAGGCAAATCATTGATACAGACCCCACTGCCGCTGTTGCTACCGCACAGATTCAACTAGAGGATCCTGAAGAGTCAGATGCAGAGGAGCGCCTCTTCCACTCACAGATGTGGGTGAAGGGAACACCTCTACATTTTGTTGTTGACAACGACAGCCAAAAGAACCTGATCTCAGCAGAAGTCGTCAAGAGATTGGAACTTCCGACAACACCACACCTGCAACCCTACAACGTCGGTTGGCTAAGCCAAGGACGAGGTATTCACATTACTCAGCAATGCCTCCTACCATATGGCATCAAGCCTTTCAAATATGAGGTACTGTGTGATGTGGCCCCACTTGAAGTCTGTGATGTTCTTTTAGGACAACCATATATGTGGAAGCGTTACGCTGTATATGAGTCACGACCTCACATCGTCATTGTTACTTTGGGAGGAAAACTCTATCGAATACCAGAGACCGATGCACCTAACAAAGTCTCGCAAGGTAGGAATATAAGCTCCCACATCAGAAAATTGTTCCTCTTCACAATTGTGTCTGAAGGAGAACACAAGATGACAGAGACCTCCACACCCTCTACACAGGGTGTCTCTACTCATCAGACACAAGAAGAAGATAGAGTCGCTATTTCCTCATCTATCCAAGTACCTCTATGATGTAAGGCCATGCATTCAAGGTGCTCATCCAGAAACAAATCATCCATACAACAATTACATCCCTCTCGGGATGTCAAAGAAAGGAAGCCTCTTCACTTCAACAGATGTCGCACTAAGAGATCAACTCAACACGCAACTCGAGATATGATACTGGATTCGACACAATGGAGACCATTGCTTCCTAAGGAGGGAGGATTGATCCAGATGGAGATCAGTGGCCACCCACCTATTCCACTGGATCAAAACAATTGTCCATTGTGGCAGTTTCCTAGTTATTTTTCTACATTTTTTTGGGTCCCAAAATTTCGGGGCCGTTTTGAGGCCCTAAACATCATTTTTTGGCGATTTAGGGGCCAAATGGTTGATATTAGCATTCATTTGGCTACCCAAAAGTTGTAAAGCTTAGATATACCTTTCCAGCGAGCTATCGAACGCCCAAATCGGAGATTGTATGCAAAAGTTATGACCTCGGGAAGTTCACTGTTCAACTTACCACCTTGGGGCTGCAAACTTTATGACGGTTCATCTTCTAGAGTTACATTTTGGAATTTTGGGGTTCTCACCCTCATTATTATTATAAATAGGCCCCTTTGGCTTCATTTTGTATTCAGCTTGGCACATATGAGCGTAGCAGCCACATCTCTTCTCAGAGATAGCTACCACCATTCTAACAATTGTATTACAATTTGTTCTATTTCTGTAATTTAATAGAATATGTGTTTACTGTATCTCTGTTATCTTTGCACAATGTCTGTGATTATGATTCTGTATATGTTCTTTCATTTCGTTCACACATAAATCCGGATCAACCATCGCCAAAGGTAAGTACATCATCTACATAAAGAAGGTGTGTAATAAACAAAGTTCTGGTCACCTTAATCCCTGTAAACAGACCTTTCTCCTTGGCTTCTCATATCAAATGACTCGGCCCTTCGATCACCATAATGAATAAATACAGTGATAATGGACACCCTTCCCTGATGCCTCTATTACGTTTGAAAAATGTTGATGGTGGCCCATTAATTAAAATCGAGAAGCTAGCCAATGAGATACAGGACATAATCCACCTGGTTAAATCAACAAAGAGACAAATCTACAGAAGAATAAGCCAAATAAAAGACCAATCGAGGTGATCATAGGCCTTCTCCAGATCTAATTTATGGATAAAAGCAATGAGCTTTTTCTACTTGATCGAATGTAAACATTCCTGAGCTGTGCCCACATCATCAATGATTTGACGATTAGGGAGGAAACCATATTGCTCAATCGAGATAGGTTGACCCAACCATGGTTTAGTCATATTGGCAATGATCTTGTTGATAATATTGTAAAGTAGATTTTACAAAGATATCGATCTGTAGTCGTTGAAGGATAATGGTCTGTCCTTCTTAGGTATCAGACTGATAAATGTTAAATTTAAGCAATCAAGAACCACTCCTTTTCGACGAGTAAAATCAACAGCCTCAGTGAACTCATCACCCATCAAGTGGAAAACATGCAAGAATAACTCCACAGTCCAACCATCAGGGCCCATACTTCTATCCATAACAAATCCCTTGAAGACCTTGAGGATGTCCACCACGTAATAACCCTGCCAATCTCGTCGCAGTCTTTAACGTAAAAAAACTGAGGGAATTGCTTGATAGTCTTCATTTGATCAAATATATTAGTGGCATGCTCATCAATATATACCTTCTGGAAGAAATATTATGTCGCTTGTTTAAGAGATCTATCATCATATATAACCTCATCCCTGTCAACCTCCATTTCCCATATAACATTGTGTAACCTTCTATTGTTAGCAAATTTGTGGAAGAGTTTATTATTACCATCCCTCAACTTAATCCATATAGCTCGACTCTTCTAAAAAAGAGTTTCTTCCTTCTGCAGAAGTAGCTACTTTTTTTTAGTAGTCAGAGAGTGGTATCCATCTAAAATGACTTCAATGAAGTTGCTCTCAATAAGAAACTTATCAACCAACTGAGTTTCCTCTTCAGTCTTACCCAAGTCTTGAATATTTTCCAACTTCTTTCTTCTTTCCCACTTCATCACAACGCCCTTTATCAATTTGAGTTTATTGACCAGCTTGATGGGATTCGATCGCTCAGCTGAGGGCTCTGAGAGATGATTCCAATTATCCAAGATTACCTTGTTGAAATCCGAATCTCCCAACCAAACTGAGTTGAATTTGAAAGGACAGGGAAATAAATTAGTATCAAATTCAAGTTGAAGAATGATCGCCTTGTGATCAGAAAATCCAGTAGAGTAGTTCCAGGAACGGAAATGTCCCAACCTTTCAAAAATAGCTTATACCATATAGACTATGTCAAGTCTCACCAGCTGACCCACTTATTCCATTTGACCAGGTGGGGGCTAATATAGCTGGGGAAATGTCCATCAGATTGGCAGTCTAAAAAATGTCAATAAAGTATTATGCCAGCAGGTCCAATATATTCCTCAAATCTAAACCTCTCCAGGTGAGGTAGTAAAATTTAGATCCCCAACCACAATGAGGGTAGGATCCGAGAGAATTCCTGAGGCAACCAGTTGATCCAAATAACACTTCCGCTTCGAGTAAGGACCATAGATATTGAGAATATGAATTGTACTAGAAAAGCCTTTCAACATGCCTTCTACTAGGATGCCTGCACAACAAGTAAATGCTTTCAAATAAACCACTAAAGGGTTCTAGGCAATCAATGTACCCCTAGAGTGTCCGACTGCATCAAAATCACATACTCTTTAGCAGGGTTTTAACTTCAAGAAGTAATCACAAGCAGAGGAGGTCGACATCATAGTTTCTTGTAGTAAAATAATCCCAGGTTTATGAGACTCAATAAAGTGTTTCAGGGCATAATGTTTGGAGTCACTGCCTAAGCCCCTAATATTGAAAGATGTAAAGACCATTTGAAAAACTCAATGGGGGTCACTGCATCTCTAAGATCCCAAGAAAGAGAATCTGTAGCAAGTTTCAAGGGATACCCTAAAACCCTATCCAGTAAAGAAGGAATAGTGGGGTTGCAGAAAGGTACCACTTCAATATGAGGTTGATTCTCAGTCAGGGGGTGTCCTCTTCGTTTTGGAGGGTTTTTAGGCTTTCTAATCGAGACATTCACATCTCTGATGGATGATATAGGTAAGATAGCCAGGTCCTCCACTTCCTCCAAAGCATAAATAGGTAAGGGTTTAAGTGGTGCCGAGGTAGGCCAACTAAATTCATCTCGAGGGTAGGAGACGAGTCGAGAATCAAGGATGGAGTAAGGGTAACATCCAGAGGTGGGTGAAGGGTGGGTAGTGCAGGGAAATATGCTTTCATGAATAGAGATGATTCATATGACTTAGTCAAGGAGGGAAGATCAAATACTATGGCACCAAAGTCGGCCCCTAGTTCCTCCAAGCCTGATAGCCCACCCAATAAAGGTTACGTAACAGGTGAATCCAAATCAACACCGACCTCCTCAAGGCACCAGGAAACCAAAAGACAGATGGGCAATTTATGACTCACATCAAAACCCTCCCCAAAGCCCTCAACCCCCAAAGTGGACATAACACTTAGTATTTCATGGGAGAAAATAAATTTTAGAAGAATTGGAACAATTTGTGAGAACTTACCAACGAAAGTTAGGGCTGAGTCCTGATCCAACATAATAGGTAGAATTACAATATTCCCCTATGAATCTGAAGCTTCTTGTTTCATCACCTTCCAGATCTGATCTTTTTCGATAGCCAAATATTTTTGTGTACAGAAGGCCCGACAAGTGTCCAGTCCTCTGACAAGCATGGCACTGAAAGGGGATGCGCCATTAGTCCAGCCGTTGGTTGAAATTGCCACCCTCCCATTGAACTTCAATGTCCTCAAGTAGACCATCACAATGGAGTTGGCTATCCCCATAAACCATTTAATGTTTCAGTAGTATACGGGGAATCCCGAGAAAAACACCCACAAATTGCAATTTTCTAGTCTCTCGCACCTAGGGTCAAAACCCACATGCCATCTCTTCAGAATCAACGAGCGATGGCCAATTACCCAGAATCTCTCCTCAATAATAGACCTGTCCTCATTCAACATCAAGTGAAAGAAATTCCAACCCCCATTCAGAGACATAACCTGCAGAAGATTCTTGATAATGGGTTTCCAAGTGTCCCAGATCTAAGAAACAATCTCTTGTCTAGACAATTTGATAAAATCAAACTTACCCACGAGAGCTCTCTGCGATAGAGCCAACACCATATCCATCATAACGTCCCTGCCCAGTACACTCACTGATCGCAACGGTTTTACATTTTTCAAAGATCAATTTTCTTGTCTTGACTGACCCCTTACTAAGCTGAGCCGCATTCGGTTCACCCAATAAAGAGAAAGATAGTGAAGTGTTGATGTATTTGTAACTTCAGAATGTATTCATCTATGTATCTTATGTCTTGTAACCCGATGTTTATTCTGGGATGTGTCTGTAATGTAATTGAGTCATGATGCCATGCCCCGATGTTCCGATCAGGAGGATCTATAATGTAAACAAGTCATGTCAAGTCATTGTGGGTAACCCTCCTATTGTCTAAAGGGTTAAAGTCCCTACAGTTCCGGGGCACTAGGGTTATTAGACTCACCTAGTGAATTCGGCCCTAGTAGGGTTTTAGTCATGCCGGGAAGCAGTATAAATAGAGAACTGACTTCTCTATTTAACACACATATCATACACACTCAAGTATAGCGCATAGTTGAGGAAGGAGAAGACACTGGGCTAGATAAGAAGAAGGTTATTGCTGTCGGGAGATCACTTACTATTTTGGCTTTTCTATTTTGGTGCTGATTCTATCTCTGAGGAAGTTGCGGGGTTTTCTCCATTTATGGTTTCCCCGAGGAAAAACACTGTGTTCATTGTCTCTTGTGTTTAATTTCTATGCTTGTTATTCTCTCAGTTAAAGATCCTAATAATGCTAGCTTAATGTTGAAAAACTAACATGGTATCAGAGCTAACCTAAGAAGAAGACATTGTGCAGCTACGAGAACTAGGGCTTCCTAGTTTGTGGATCTTCCTCCATAGATTTTCAGCAAAAGTAAGGTGGAATAACTCTCCTCCTTAGGGCACATCTTTCTGTCGAAGCAGAATCCAATTCTGAGGTTTTTCAATTTTGGACCCGACACTGCTACCAAAAATTAGGGATTTTCACAGAAGAGGAATTTTTCAGTGAGCCCAGGCTTGGATTGATCTCCTCCCCAAAATCGAAGTTAGGGATCAATTTCAAAGCATTTGGTTGGACAGAACTCCAGAAAAGCAAAACCCTAATTTTCCCCTGAACCAGTACTACAGGATTTCAACTCCAAATCTAGATCCGACATCTTGACCTGGTAAGATCTAAATCTTTTGTATTTCCATTTGAGGTTCTCAGTTAAGATGTATCATCATGCCAAGTTTGATGAAAATCTTGAGGGAGTTGATAACTTTCGAGCCTAGAAGTATAGGATCTCCCTGGTCCTAGAAGAGAATGAGTTGGACTCCTGCATCAATGAGGAGGTTCCAGTTCCAGAGGGAGATGAGGCTAAGGCCTTGCATAAGAAGAAGTTGGTTATGGCAAAGAGAATCATTGCTGATTCTATCAAGGATCATCTTATCCCACAGGTGTCCTCTCCCAAGACACCTAAAGCTATGTTTGATGCCCTAACCAAATTGTTTGAAGGGAAGAACATAAACCGGAAGATGACTCTGAGGAATCAATTGAAGAATGTGAAGATCGAGAATGCAGAGACCATCCAGTCTTACTTCACAAGGGTTTCTCAAATCAAAGAACAATTAGAAGCAGTAGATGAAGAAGTGGAGAATGCATAAATTGTGATGACCACTGTGAATGGTCTCCCTAGGACATGGGACTCCTTCATTCAAGGGATATATGCTAGAAAGAAGTTAGTCAAGTTCAGCAGACCGTGGGAAGAATGTTCTCAAGAAGAAGCTCGGATAGCAGCTCGAGAAGAGAAGACGGGAAGTGAAGATCAAGCTCTCACAGTACAATCCTAGAAACCCAGATCCATCCATCACAGAAGTAAGTACTCTCATCAAAGGAATAACTCTAGAAAGCCTAGAGATAAGTCTAAGTTCATTTTCTATACATGTGATGAAAGAGGACACTTTGCTAGAGATTGTCCTAAGAACAAAAGTAGCTCTCACAAGAAGGAGGGAAACAAAAGAAGACATCATGCTCATGCTGTAGAGGATGATGAACCTTCATCAAAGAGAACCAGATATGAAAGTGAAGATTCTTCAAGCGAGGATGCATATGTTTTGATTTCCGCTCGCACAGGAAACATTACTCATGGAAGCAATGATTGACTTATAGATAGTGGGGCTTCCAAACATATGACTGGATTCAAGGAATCCTTTGTGAGACTTTTAGAACATGAATCACCTCACAAGGTGAAGCTAGGAGATGACTACCAATATCCAATAAAGGGTAGTGGGGAATCTTCCTATAAGATAGACTCTGGAAAGTCTATGACAATGAAGGAAGTATTGTTTGTGCCAAGACTCAAGAAGAACCTCCTCTCCATATCTGTATTAGATGCAAAAGGAATGAGGGTTGCATTCATAGATGGTCAAGTCATCATGTGGCCAAAAGGAAAGACTATTGATGATGCAATAGTGATTGGCGAACAAGAAGGAGGTTTGTACAAATTGAAGGGCCATCCAAAACAAGCCTTGGTCCATGACACGGTAGAGCCAAATGAACTTTGGCATATAAGGCTTGCACATGTGCATTACAGAGCACTACGTCTTGCAAGCAAAGCTGTTGAAGGTCTTCTAGAAATACAAGCAAAACATGATGGGGTCTACAAAGGATGTGTGAAAGGAAAGAACACAAAGAAGACATTTCCAAGTAGCGAAAGCAAAGCAAAAGGAATCTTGGAAATCATCCACTCTGATGTATGTGGTCCTATGTCATCAAGCTCACTAAGCGGGTATGTATACTATGTTTCTTTCATTGATGAATTTTCTAGGAAGACATGGGTTTACTTCATGAAGAACAAATATGAAGTATTCAACAAGTTCAAGGAATTCAAAGCCTTGATCAAGAATCACACTGAAAAAAAGATCAAGACCTTTCAATCAGATAATGGCGAATAATTCACTTCAAATGAATTCAAAGAGATATGTAAAGACTCAGGGATTAAGAGGGAGTTGTCCACTCCTTATAATCCACAACAAAATGGGATTGCAGAAAGGAAGAATAGAACTATCATGGAAGCTGCAAGAGTAATGCTTCATTATCAAGATCTTCCTATGCATCTTTGGGCGGAAGCTGTCTGAACAACAGTGTATGTACAGAACCGTACTCCACATAGAGTACTCGAGAACAAGACTCCTGAAGAAGTATTCTATGGCAAGAAACTAGAAGTCAACCATCTCAGAATATTCGACTGTCCTGTGTACATACACATTCGAAAAGAGAAGATAACAAAACTAGATCCTTCAAGAAAGAAGGGTATATTTGTGGGATACTCTGAAAGTTCGAAGGCTTACATAATCTATTTCCCAGGATACAAGAAGATTGACATCAGTAGGGATGTGACATTTTATGAAGACACAACTTACAACAAATCCAGAAAGAGACCTGCTAAAGAACCTGAAGAAGCAGAAGCACCCAGAATCGGATACAACCATGAACGAAGAAACTCAAGTAGAAGATCGAGAATTTGAAGAACCACAAAGACCTGTAGATCCAACTCTGGAAAAGAATCGTCATAAGAGGAAACCTGCTTGGGTACGTGAAATTATCCAAGGTGCAGAAAGATATGGGGCTCCAGAAGAGAATCACAGAGAAAGAAAGAGGACCAGATCCTGCTCCGGGTATGTAGCTTTACTATGTGATTTCATTGATAAAGAACCTTCCAGTTATGAAGAAGCGGAAAAACAGAAAGAATGGAAGGATGCTATGATCGAAGAGTACCAATCGATCATGAAGAATGATGTTTGGGATGTTGTCCCAAGACCAGAAGGGAAGTCAGTTGTGACTTCCAAATGGATCTACAAGATCAAGCATGCTGCATATGGTAGCATTGAAAAATATAAAGCAAGATTTGTGGCTCGGGGTTTCTCTCACAAAGAAGGAATAGATTATGAAGAGACCTTTGCACCTGTAGCCAGATACACTTCCATCAGATCAGTACTTGCTTTGGCTGCAGTGATGAAATGGAAGATACACCAGATGGATGTCAAGACTGCTTTCTTGAATGGTGTAGTAGAATAGGAAGTGTATGTAGAACAACCACTCAGTTTTGAGACACATGAAAGAGAGTCTCATGTGTGTAGATTGAAGAAAGCCCTGTACGGTTTGAAACAGGCACCCAAGACTTGGTACGACAGAATTGACAACTTTCTATCCAGTTTGGGCTTTACCAATAGTAAATCAGATTCCAACCTTTACTACAAGGTTGAAGATGGCAACCCAGTGATGCTCCTACTATATGTAGATGATCTGTTTGTGACAGGTATGGATGGGTTGATTGCTGTCGAGTTCGAAATGAAGGACTTGGGTATGATGCATTATTTTCTAGGTATGGAGGTGTGGTTGAGTGCAGATGGAATCTCCCTTGGACAAGGGAAGTATGCAGTAGAGATCCTGAAGAGGTTTGGGATGATGGACTGCAAAGCCATGGCCATACCTATGACATCGAACCTGAAGCTATTGAGCGGTGCTTCATCAGAGTCAGTTGATGCTGTGATGTATCGTCAGATGATTGGGTCCTTGATGTACTTGATGAAAACGAGACCATACATTTTCTTTGCTGTGAACACCTGGAGCCAGTTCTTGACAGATCCGAGAAATGTTCACTTGATTGCTGCAAAGCATATTCTGAGGTACCTGAGGGGTACAATTGATTATGGGCTCAAGTATGAGTCGAATCAAAAGATTAACCTGGAGGGTTATGTTGATTCATATTGGGCAGGAAGTTCCATTGATATTAAGGGCACTTCAGGGTGTTGCTTCAGTATGGGATCAGGTGTGATCTCTTGGTTTAGCAGGAAGCAATCCTATATGGTATTGAGTACAGCTGAAGTAGAGTATGTCGCAGCTTGTTCAGCTAGTTGTGAGGCAGTATGGATGAGGAAGCTACTGTCTGATTTATTTGATCTCCAGTTGGATGCTACTTGTATAGATTGCGACAACCAGAGTTGTGTGAAGTTGTCGAAGAATCCAGTGTTCCATGACAAGTCGAGGCATATCAAGATCAAGTATCACTATATCAGGGATATGGTGCAGAAGGGAGCAGTGAAGCTCCAGTATGTTGCGAGGGATGATCATATAGCTAATGTGTTGACGAAGCCATTGGCTAGGGTGAAGTTTGAGTACTTCAGGGAGAAGCTTGGTGTTCTCCAGATCGAGGTTCCCTCCAAAGGGAAGTGATGAGTCCGTGAGCCATTCTGACATGGGAGAGGATTAAGTTCCTTCCATGGTCAGATGTAAGGGCTGAGCCATTCTGTCATGGTGAGAGGATTTAGGTTCCTTCCATGTCAGATATGAGTGCTATTGCCATTCTGGGAATGGAGGTGCCTGGTCAGTTACTAGGAAAACTCATTCTAGGACTGAGAAGCCATTCTGATGTGAGAGAGGGATGTGTTCCCACTTGATCATATGTAAGGGATGAACCATTCTGTCATGGCTAAAGGATTAAGTTCCTTCCATGTCAGATATGAGTGTTGGCCATTCTGATGAGTAGGTCAGATGTAAGAGCAACTGCCATTCTCTGGGAGAATGGAGGCACCTGGTCAGTTACCAAGTAGCTCAGTCTGGGACTGGGGGCCATTCTGATGCGATGGTAGGATTAGTTCCTTCATGATTATATGTGAGTGTACGCCTTTTCGATGTGATGTGTTTACACATGGTCAAATGTAAGTGCAGATCCTTTCTGACAGGATGAGGTCGGATATAAGTGTTGAGCCATTCTAGCGCGATGTGTTTACACATGGTCAGATGTGAGTGCTGTGCCTTTCTGACAAGATGGGGTCGGATGTAAGTGCAAATCCTTTCCGATGCGATGTGCTTGCACATGATCGGATATAAGTGCTGAGCCATTCTGGTGCGATGTGTTTACACATGGTCGGATGTGAGTGCTGGGCCTTTCTGACAAGATGAGGTCAGATGTGAGTGTTGGGCATGCCTTTATGACAAGACGAGGTCAGATATAAGAGCTGGGTGGGCCATTCTGACTTAAGTGTCAGATATAAGTGCTGATGAAGACCTACATGAAGGGTAGGCCTACAGGATTGACTCTGTAGAACTTCCAGTGATGATCCAGATGTGATGATGATCCAGACTTGATGACGATCGAGATGTGATGATGATCCAGACTTGATGACGATCCAGATCAAGTGACGATCCAGATGTGATGATGATCCAGACTTGATGACGTTCCATATCAAGTGACGATCCATATGTGATGATGATCCATACTTGATGATGATCCAGATCAAGTGATGATCCAGATGTGATGATGATCCAACAGTGATGATCTAGTAGTCGTGATGATGTAGATCCTGTGATGAAGAAAGACTTGAAGTAGAAGATGACTTGAAGACGAAGAAGACGAAGAATACTCAAAGAAGAAGAAGAATTGAAGACGAAGAAGACTTGAAGATGAAGATGACGAGATGATCCAGTCGATACATAGAAGAAGACCAGTGCTGAAAATTGTGTCGAAAGAATACCTTCCTAGTTAAGAGGGAGTGTTGATGTATTTGTAACTTTGGAATGCATTCATCTATGTATATTATGTCTTGTAACCCAAAGTTTATTCCGGGATGTGTCTATAATGTAATTGAGTCATGATGTCATGCCTCGATGTTTTGATCGGGAGGATCTATAATGTAAACAAGTCATGTCAAGTCATTGTGGGTAACCCTCCTATTGTCTAAAGGGTTAAAGTCCCCATAGTTTCGGGGCACTAGGGTTATTAGACTCACCTAGTGAATTCAGCCCTAGTAGGATTTTAGTCATGCCGGGAAGCAGTATAAATAGATAAGTGACTTCTCTATTTAGCACACATCTCATACACAGTCAAGTGTAGCGCATAGTTGAGGAAGGAGAAGACATTGGGGCTAGATAAGAAGAAAGTTACCGCTGTCGGGAGATCACTTACTGTTTTGGGTTTTTCTATTTTAGTGCTGATTCTACATCTGAGGAAGTTGCGGGGTTTTCTCCATTTACGGTTTCCCCGAGGAAAAACACTGTGTTCATTGTCTCTTGTGTTTGATTGCTGTGCTTGTTATTCTCTCAGTTAAAGATCCTAATAATGCTAGCTTAATGTTGAAAAACTAACACGAAGGTGCCGAAACCGACTCAACATAATTTGCCTCTGACTGTAGTGAAGTGACATGTGAGGGGTGTAAGAGACCATGCATGCCCAGAGAAGCCCTGGTGAAGGCAGATCTCTTGTGAGAAAAACGACAAGACGCAATAAGGCCCCCCCCCCTCCCCCCCTCCGGAACATATATCACTTTCTCAAAAGGGTTAGTATGAATACCTTGGAACTTGCTCTCCGCATGAGCCATCGTAAAAAAAAACCCTAAAGCCACCACCTAATCGGTGAAAAGGTAAAACAATGAGACCCACAATAGCCCACGACGAAGACAAGAAAGCCCACAAATCCCAAAACCACGTCGAAAAAAAAACAGAGAAGCCTTACTTCCCACTTTTTAAACAGGTTGGTACTAGGTTGATCGTAATGATAAAATGGACTCTTGTATAGCCACACTGAAAACCAAAAAGTAGCCTTATATAGATAAGAACAGGGTAAAAGACCGTAGAGAAAGACCCAAGACCTCGCCAGAGAAACCCACAACCAATAACGCATCACGTGAGCAGGAAAGCTAAGAGAACCAATCATGAAAAAGGAAAATAAACCGAGCAGACAAAGCAAGAAATCTGTTTGCTGGGTTCAGACACCCCTAGGGAAAATATAAACTTCCCAACTGACAAACCGACACGAAAAATGTGGAGAAGTACAATTTGATAACGAGGAAACAAGGAAATAAGAAACATACCCTCCTCGCCATAGAGTCACAGCCAGGTCACACCCATAGACAAAAACACACCACCCGACATAAATGGTGAGGATAAAAAATCGCCTAACCCTAACTCAAAGACGGTAACAATTGGGTAAACCCTCTAACAATCTATCAGCAAGAAAAAGTCGTGCACTGACCCACAAACAAACATAGAACATGGAAGCAGAGGCATCGCGGTCCGCCTATGCTCGACGACCATTTCATGCTGCTTCCATGCTTCTCTCTGTGAAACCGTAACTCCAAATATCCCTAAAAATAAAGTACTTTGAATACATAAATTGCTTTTAAATATAATATGATAATGTACTTATAGTACTCATAAAATAAAATAATGTATATTAATTTTGAATATAATCGATTCAATATTCAAAATATGTTTATAACTCTATGTATTTATATTATATAATTTAGGTGTAAGCTGAAATCTTGACCATTTGCACCTGAAATCCAGTGAGTTTTCTAGCCAAAATCCGATGAAAATTGTTCAAATGGTAGTTTTAAGTGATTGGAATTGTATAATCCGGTGCCCCAGGGGTAATTGAGGGTCCTGAATCCATTTATGCAATAAAAATTGTAATTTCAACACTGGAAATATCATTTTCAACAACAAATCGTGTTGCCGGAATCCGACCAAACTTGCCATGAAAAGTGCAAATGGTCGAGAGTTTAGCCAACTCCTATAATTTCTAATTTTAAACATAAACAAGATTTCTATTAATAAATTCTCATTTCTTTTAAATTTTTTTTTATATAAATTTAATTTATTTTAATTGAAACTAAAATTCAATCATCTATTTATATAAATATTAACATTAATTAAATATGTGAATAATCTATTTATACAAATATCTATACGATTCAAATATATTTTTACATTTTAATAAACCAACTATAAATATATAAAATCCTATGAATTTTTAATAAATTTATTAATAAAACAATTTTATATATATATATATATATATATATGAATTTTTAACTTGGTTATATTTTAAAGAAATATATAAACTATTCAAATTTAAAATATAAATTTATTAAAAATCTATTCGAATTAATGTAACTATGGTTCTATATTCAAATTTAAGAATTTATTATATTCATTAGTAGTAAAAAGTGATGTTTTGAAACCCTATTACTTTTGTGAAATGATTTTACCATAGCTCCTATATCATAACGCTTATGTGATAACTATATATCATAGCGCTTATGTGATAACTATTTGTTTATGGCAAACAATATTTAGCATGCTGCATAGAATTTAATGCGGCTGCAACAGGCTTGATGACTATTGGATTTTGAGCTGCTCGATATCCAACGGTCATCAAACCTGCTGCAACCGTATTAAATGCTCTGCAGCATGCTAAATATTGCTTGGCATTTCGTTACTACATATTAATAGTAAGTGTATTATTACTAAATATTTAAAAGTTAAGTATTTAATAAAATATATATTATGAAGAATAAAAAGTTAAGTATTTCATAAAAAATACATTATATGGTCGTATATCATAACACGTATGTGATAACTATTTGTTTACTACATTTTTTTCCAGACGAAAAATAACAGTTCCTTGATATTCATGGAGAATCAAAGGTAACATATTACAACATCAAAAAGACCATACAAGTGGCCAGTCAAGAGACAAAAAGAGTATGTTCATGCAAAATATAATAAACATTTTCTCAACCCATCAGTGCTAAAAACATGAAGAAAGCATACTACATTCCAATAGCGAGGATACTGAGAAGTCACAGGATCTGTCCAAGGAAGGCCTCAAGCGAGTAGTCAAGAGGTTTACCACCAGGGTGAAACCTGCAATCCATAAGATGCAAAAAACCAGAAGGTTTATAGAGCCATAATCTGAAAATCAAATGATGAGAAGATTAAGAGTGGAGCTCTTCAAAATAATTGTATAATGTCTGATCCAATGACCAGACCCTCCTGAAATTCCAAAAAGGAAAGGTGGCCAGTCGCTAAGAGGAGGTCTTCCTTGGATAACTGATCTTCCTTCTCATTATAATCTCTATAGACATGCTGGTATACAATTGATGAGAAGGATGATGACAGTGCAGAGATGGTGGAGCACCATGCGTCCAAGTCTAATGTGTGAAGAGATGTGCAGCCTTTAGCCCAATTGATGATCACCATGGAATCGCCAAATATATGTAGTCTTTGGATCCCAATATTCTTGGAAAAAAATAGGAGATCCCATAGAGCTAAGAGTTCTTCTTGGGTATTTGTACTGGGTCCACAACCCAGTTTGATGTGAAAATGGTGTGATTGATTGATCAATAGATAGATGCTTGCACCCCCATTAACGCCAGTGATTGCTCCATCGAAGAAACCAGAGGGGTAAGTAATGATAGGAGGGCTTCCAATATTTCTCTTTCTGCTTCTGCTAGTGTATGACATAGGATATTCATGAACACTGTGCATAATAATGTGTGCTAGACTGTCCACAACATGTTTCTTCTCTTTAAAAACACAAACATTTTTGGTCTTCCAAATATGCCAAATGACAAAGAAAGGTAAGTGGAGTGGGTTACCTTTTTTCTTGATCTAATTCTCAATATTTTCCACCATTGATAATTCTGACCAATCTAGTGAACAGTTATGAAGACTGTGTAGGTTGCCAATAATCTGTTGAATAAAGGGGAATTCAACAAAGAGATGCCATACTGATTGAACATTGCACTTACAGAGGTATCACCAGTTAGGACCATTCCATCCTCTCCTGATGAGGTTATCCCATGTTTTAAATCTTATTTTCAATCACCAGCCATATGAAGCACTTAATTTTCTATGGTATATTCAACTGCCAAATCTGAGAATGTATGCTATGATGAGCTTTAGGAAGGTTGTGAGATATGATGAGATCGTAGGCATACTTTGCTGTGATAACACCGGTTTTGGAGTTCTGCATCCAAATCAACGAGTCATCAAAATCATTTATCCTTATTCCTCCATGAAGAAGACCTTTGATATATGTATTCCAAATCTCAGACCAGGAGCCTCCCAAGTTCAGATCCTGAGCAGAGTACCAATAATTACCATCGTGAGACCCGTGGTCTAGGTTATGGATCTGATCCAAATGTGTCATACCATAGTCGGCAAGACAGTCTTTAAGGTATTCTTGGAGGATATAGGGTGTGTTGAGGCTAGCGATAGGGTCGATACCCAGCCTTATTTTCAGTCCATTGCCGACTTTCTAGCCAGGACAACATAATCCAAGATAGAGACCTAATGAAGCCGTTCCAGATGAAATATGTACCTGTGTCAGTGAATGAACGGGTTCTTATCCATAAATCGATGGGTTTATCTTTAAGATATTTGTGCTTGATAATCCTGCTCCAAATGCCCTTGCCATTTAAAATATGCCAGAAGCTTTTAACTCTAAGAGAAATGCCAAACCAATCGAGCTGTTTTATGTTCCATCCTCCAAAGTCGTAGGGAGCAGCAATAGAATGCCAACTTACCAAGTGCATTCTCTGATGGCCATCACTGCTTCCCCATAGAAAGGAAAATATAATTATGTAGAGTGTATTAAGGATAGAGGAGGGAATACGCATAAGTGCAAACCAATACACAACAATGCTAGAAAGTACAGACCTAATAAGTACCACTCTGCCACCGAGGGAAAGCATCCTGTAAGTCCAATGGTTAATCCTCTTCTCAAAATTAGTAATGAGCCACTTCCAGTCATTAGTTTTGTACCTGAGAGGCTTCAGTCGATACCCCAGGTATTTGAAGCCCAAAGAGATTGGCTCCATTTTGTAAGGCAATAGATCATTAATGTCCCTCCTAATATCCTCATCCATATCATTGTAGAGGAAGGAAGATTTCTCAACACTTATCCACATTCCAGTAGTTGAGCAGAATAAATCAAGAGAATCCTTGATGGATTTCCATTCATCAGCACAACCCAGTCCAAATAATATCACATCATCAACAAACAATAGATGAGTAATAGCCAGTCCAGGTGATAGCTGGATCCCTTTAATGTGTCCTTTAATCTGTGCATCATTCAGTATAAGACTGAGACTTTCAATGATAAGTATGAATAGAAGGGGGGACAATGGGCACCCTTGACAGATACCCCTAGTAGCAGGAATTTTTTTTGAGGGTGTTCCATTTACAAGAACATCGAAAGTTGCAGAGCTGACACAACCCAGTATCTAGTTTACACCAACCAAGGGAATACCAATCTGAAGGAGGAAAAATCTCAAGAAAGTTCAGTTTACCCTATCAAATGCTTTGACTAGATCCAGTTTCAAGATCAATACATTCAAATTTTTGGTTTTGACAGTGTGCATGACCTCTTGGGTGATGGCTACTGGCTCATAAATCTGTCTGTCTTTGAGAAACCCAAATTGCTGAGAGGAGATAACATTATCTAAGAGAGGTTTCAGGCGAAGTGCTGCAACTTTAGAGATAATCTTATAAGCAAGATTGCACAGAGAGATTAGTCTGAAGTCTGCGAAGGTGCGGGGCTTATCACACTTAGGGATAAGTGTGAGAAAAATTAGAGGTTAAAGCTGGAGTAATCACGCCCTCAGTTTTGGCCTGTTCAGCAACACTGCGAAGGTCCTCTCCCAAGAGATCAAAGAAGGATAGAAAAAACTCCAAAGGACAACGATCGGGTCCTGGATATTTATCCTTATTAAAGCCTTTTAATACAATTTCAATATCCGAAAGAGAGATGGGCTCAAGGAACCAGTCCTTATCCTCCTCGGATACAAAGGAAGGGAAGAGGTTGACAACTTTTAGCTGGTCAAAGATATTAGTGCAACCATCGTCTTTAAAGAGTTCAGAAAAGTAATCCTGGCATAAACCTTTAAGTGGAGAGTCATGTGAGACAATGTTCCCTTCACGGTCCTCTAGAGACCAGATAGTTTTCTTATTCCTTCTGGTAGAAGCAAAGGAGTGAAGAAACTAGTGTTGGCATCACCTTCATTAATCCATAGAGCTCTGCTCTTGAGTCTCTGAGTGAGTACCACCTGGGCGAACAATGCCCATTTTTTGCTTCTCGGTTTTAATAATGACTCTGAATCATCCTTATTAAGAATGCCATTGGATCCCTGTAGGAGATTACATATTTCAGAGTCAATAGAGGTCATCTCAAGTATTTTAGCAACTTTTTTCCCTTTTCCCCAAATTTTGACAGTGTTCTTAAGCCTTTTAAGCTTGAGAGAGAGGGACTCCTGATGATCACATGGTCTAAGGTTAGTGCAAGCCTGCCATGCGGTGGTAACTAGATCAACAAAGTCCTCTTTTAAGAGCCAGAACCTATTGAATTTGAAGGGGTAACAATGAGCATGGAGACTAGGACCCCATTCCAAGCAAATGGGTTAGCGATCATAGATACTAGTAGAGGAAGTCCACAATCTGTAGGAGGAGAATATGGGAAAAAGATATTAGTTGGCCACAAAACGATCAAGCCTTTTACTTATACCATTTATGCCAGAACGACCATTCCTCCAAGTAGGGCTGGGATCACAAAGTGACAGGTCAACCATGCAATTACTAGAGAAAAGCCTCAAGAAATTGGAAGACATAGGGTTAATATGTGCATGAGAGCCCTAAACTTCAGAGGAGGAGAGAGTAAGATTAAGGTCCCCAACTAGTAAAAGGTTAGGTAGATAAAAAAAGCCACCATCCAGAACCTTGTCCCAAAAATCCAACTTGTGATGGTAGGGACCATAGCAGTTTAAGATGGAGAAGACAGGGGTGAAACCTTTAATATGAGATTTGAGAAGAATCCCTGCAAAGGAGGAGAATGCTTTGCAATAGATTAGTAAGGGGTTCCATCTAGCAAGGAGACCCCCAGATAAACCTGAGGAATCTAGAGCACAAAATTCCCAACCGAGCTTGAGTTTGGAGAACAGAAGGAGAGTCTAAGAGTAAGAGCACATGGTTTCTTGAATAAGTATCATATCAGGGTTGAGGTCAGAAAAGAGAGTACTGAGGGATAGTTGTTTGGTTCGCCCCATGAAACCACAAATATTAATTGAGAGAAGCTTCATTAAGGGGCAACATCCTCAGGTATATCTGCTCTAAGGACCTGTGAATTGTTGGGAAGAGTAGGGGTGAAGGATTTGGCAGCAGCCTTCAGTTTGGTGGAAAGAGGAGTGTATAAACCAAAGGTCGCAGGGTACAGGGGTGTACTCTTCTTTTCTTTCATAATAGTAACATTTTGAAAATGAATAGAGTCTAAGGGAAGGGTAGAAGGGGAGATGGGCGACTTGTCAGAGAAGATACTCAGATATTGAAGGAGGGAGGGATCTTTGAAAGGCTGGTGAATCCCCAAGGCTTGATGGTAAAGCCTCAATAGAAGATCAGGGCTGGGGAAAGTGTGGCAGAGGAGGATAGTGCTCAAAAGTAATGGGGGGAGGTCCATCAGTGAGTGAAGTAAGAGATAGAGGGAGAGTAGGGTTAGGTGAGAGGGGAGAGGAGATTCAATAGGTTTAGAGTGTAGAAGAGAAGATAGGCGAGCACAAGTTTCAATATCCTCTATACATAATAGTTAACCCTTAGAGATCCCCTCATAAGGAGTGGTAGAAGTGGAGATATAGTGGTCTTCCAAAATAGGAGAAGAAATAAGATCAGTGGAGGGTGAAGGAATAACAGGAATAGGTGGAGAAGGTAACGAATCATGGTCAAAACCTCGTGAGACTGACTTCCCATGGAGAAGATGAAGACAATTTCTACACAAGTGACCCGTGTTATGACAAAAATTGTAGCGAAAGGGTAGGTGAAGGTAATCAAGTCTCTGATTAATCGTAAAGTCACCACAGACGATGTTGGTCTATGCCAACGGACCCTTAGAAACATCCATCTCTACAAGAACTCGGGCCATCCTTTTATCAAAGGCAAGATGAAAGTCTTTATCCAGTGCAACAAAGTGACCTATCGACTTGGAAAAACCTACCAGGAAATACCTGTTCCAAAGGGGGAAGGGAAGAGCGGGTAAGAGGACCCAAAGATGACGCTTGGTGATCCTTTCCTTGAGAGGATCGAACCCTGAGTGCTAACGACTCAAAACTAAGGATCCTTTCTAAATATACTAGAGGGGTGACAGAATACGAAGGGCATCCATCTTCTCAATGAAGACAAAAACCAACCATTTGTTGGCGAGAAGACTGATTGTAGGGATGTAATGTATGATGGGCTTCCAGTGGAATGTGGCACAATCGACCCACTCTTACTTAATCATAGAGCAGTACTCTAATATTCCAATGAGAGATATGCTACATGTTAGGATTATTAATCCTCCCTTGTCCAACTTGGTCATATGTCTAAATCGGGAGTCATGTCTAAATCGAGAGTCCATCTAGTCTATTTATAGTCATTAACACCATTGGGTCCACTTGGCCTAATTGGGGCACATGTTTCAGTTACTAAAGTGTGGGGAACACTAATTGAGGCTCACTGCCACTGATTGCACTTGATTGCATCAGTTTAGGAGCCTCCTAGACCAATCCCTACAATTTAGGAGCCACTAGGAGTGCCGAAACCAACCAAGGTCAGTTGAGTTCAGTTGATGACTGGTTAAGCTAAGTTAGGAGCCAGTTACATTCAATTCTAGTCCTCTACATTCAGTTAGCGCTAGGTTTACTTGACTGAACTTAGGAGGGGTACATTTCTCACCTACCCGAGTCAGTTAGCCTTAGTCAACACTGAATGTAACACTTGAGTTGTGTTTTAGAACTCCAATGAACTCCGGTTATGGTTTAGACAAGGTTAGTTAACTATTGAGTCCTCTGATAGTGA
Source organism: Pseudotsuga menziesii (assembly GCA_001517045.1). Taxonomy (NCBI): domain Eukaryota; kingdom Viridiplantae; phylum Streptophyta; class Pinopsida; order Pinales; family Pinaceae; genus Pseudotsuga; species Pseudotsuga menziesii. Next base: position 86,965 of record LPNX010801661.1, on the reverse strand, counting down.
TTTAGACAAGGTCTTAGTTACTTACAGTCAAGTAGAGTCTAATCAATTCGAATTTCCTCATGTGGATTTGAATTGCTTGTGGCTTTCTAAAGCCATTCTACTTCATTGTAATTATTTATCTAATTACTCTTTAATTAATGAAAAACATTCATAGTTGCAAGCCATTTTTTGCACTGTTTCATTCTTTAATAACTGAGTAAATTGTGTGATCTATCCTGTGAGTTGTGTGTTTGTCCACAAATCTATGTGCTCAATTTAATATGGTATCAGAGCCTCAACGGACAAGGCACTTCTCCTCCTCAGATCTCCTACTGGATCATTTTTGAGCAAAATTGCTCCTTCCAGCTCTGCACCAGAAGAAAAAGGTTTACCACTTAATAACCCAAGTAAAGGAATTGTTGATCAATATTGATCAACTATGCTGGGTGTGATGAAAAACTGAAATGTGCAGGTTGTCGACCTTACGGTGCCCCTTTTGTGTTTTTTGCAGGTACAACTTCGAATGGATTCATCAGTTCCTCTTCTCACCCTGTCCTCAAACTATTCAGAATGGAAGAAGAAGATGATTTCATCTCTGATGAGACAAGGTCTCTGTTGGGTGTCTATTGGACTCAGTAAAGAGTGTTTTAGTGAGATTGACTGGCTGAATAAAAGTGATGGAGCTTTTGGAACAATAGCAATGGGTCTTTCTCGTAGCTTGCGCTGCCTCATTAGATCTATTAAAGACCCGAAGGAACTCTGGACAAGATTGGACAGAATCTTTGGAGTGATTGATGAGGATCATAATAGCATTTTGGAGAGAATATCCAACACCATAAGCACTCTTGATCCAAAATTCTCAGCCTCCACTCTCTCTGATGAAGTTGTTCAGGATGAAGAAGAAGCAGAAGCTTCTACACAGTCAATTCGAATTGAAGACAGTCTCCATGCAATGACTCCTTCTCCCAATGCACCGGAAGTTCATGAGATCTCTGATATCTCATCTCCTCATATTGCTGAAACAGAAGAAGACATTCTAATATCTGATATTGAAGAAAAACACTGCTGCACTTCCATGCAAACATTCACCGGTGATTTTCCTTTGAATTCTGTGCAAAATTTACCAGTAATTGCTTCCGAAAGTGAAGAGAAATTTGATTTTTCTCCCTCTAATGTTGCTGCTGGTGTGCAAATATGTGATACCTTGGATATTTTGGAATAAATATCATATGACCAGAGTGATCCATTCGCTCCCCATGATCTAGATTTTCCAGCAAATTCCTGCAGGATTGCATGCACCAAAATTCAGAATTTTGAAGAAGAAGAAAGCTGTAGTATCCACCGTCTTGGTTAACCATTTATTTGAATCTGATATTAACCATATTGGATCTGATATAATCTTATTTATATCTGATCTGATATTGTTTGGTTTAATATATCAAATTCATAATCTTTCAGTGCTGCTTGTAGATGTTCTCATCAACGGTGTGAAGAAACAAGTACCGCAAGTCTCCTACAAAACTGCTGCTGGGGATTTGATTCCATTTCACAGTTTTGGATCTGTTTTGAACCTGTTTAGATCTGCTTTATTTTCTGATCTGATATTATTTGGTTCATATTTTAAAATCCAAGAGCTTTCATTCATGCTTGTAGCTTCTCTCATCAATTCCGGTGTGAAAAATCAAGTATCGCACTTTCTCTTCAAAACTGCTGATGGGGATTTGGTGTTAGTTTCCTCATATGGGGTTGCTGATATTTTATTATGTGATTCATTAACTATTTCAGAAGCTATATCAGACTATGGAGCTCAAGCATTCGCTCTCAACAGTCCCAATGCTTCTCTACCATTGATCACATGCTCATCTCCTCACATAACTAGTAAAGAGGAATATTTTCTGCATCCGCCTAGACACTTGCTCCTAACACTTGGGGCTGTTCTTACCACTCATGGTTTGCTGTTCATGGCTGCAACATATCAGTTTCTTGAGTGTTCCTCACATGTTTTGAATCCTCAAGAAGCTTTTCTCACTTATTAGTTGACTTTAGTTGCTCTACATGGGTCCAGTCTTCATTCGGCAGCTGTCTATATTTCTGATTTAGTTGAGCATATCATTCTTCTTCCAAAGAGGAAGATTCCTCGAGACATAATGATGGAGAGGTTCACATGCCATGCCCCAGGATACCTGTGCACAAAAGAACTAGATTGATCCTGATTCTACCTGCTTAATTAGAGGGGGGGATTTTTTCCCATGTGGTTTTTCCCCAGCACCTTGTTTTTGAGCAGTTACTTTACTTTACTTGATGTAATGGGTGACCTATGGTCTTAGTTACCAGGGCCCACAGATTGTCCAAGTTAGCATTCAGGGGGGTGTTAGGATTATTAATCCTCCCTTGTCCAATTTGGTCATATGTCTAAATCAGGAGTCCATCCAGTCTATTTATAGTCATTAACACCATTGGGTCCACTTGGCCTAATTGGGGCACATGTTTCAATTACTAAAGTGTGGGGAACACTAATTGAGGCTCACTGCCACTGATTGCACTTGATTGCATCAATTTAGGAGCCTCCCAGACCAATCCCTACAATTTAGGAGCCACTGGGAGTGTCGAAACCAACCAAGGTCAGTTCAATTCAGTTGATGACTGGTTAAGCTAAGTTAGGAGTCAGTTACATTCAGTTCTAGTCCTCTGCATTCAGTTAGCACTAGGTTTACTTGACTGAACTCAGGAGGGGCACATTTCTCACCTACCACAGTAGTTAGCCTTAGTCAACACTGAATGTAACACTTGAGTTGTGTTTTAGAACTCCAATTAACTCCGGTTATGGTTTAGACAAGGTCAGTTAACTATTGAGTCATCTGATAGTGATTTAGACAAAGTCTTAGTTACCTACAGTCAAGTAGAGTCTAATCAATTCGAATTTCCTCATGTGGATTCAAATTGCTCATGGCTATTAAAGCCATTGTACTTCATTGTAATTATTTATCTAATTACTCTTTGATTAATGAAAAGCATTCACAACTACAAGCCATTTTTGCACTGTTTCATTCTTCAATAACTGAGTAAATTGTGTGATCTATCCTGTGAGTTGTGTGTTTGTCCACAGATCTATGTGCTCAATTTAATACTACAGAGCGAGTCGACCTTGTCAAAAAGACATCGTGGCGAAAAACATATTTATGCTTGGAGTCCAGGGCTTTCAAAGCTTTGGTTTTGTGCCGGGAGTGGTAGGAGGGCTGGTTACGGAGTTTGGGAGGATACCCAACAGAAACCTGCATGCTAGGGCCCTTAGGGGAAGCCCTCAAAACCCACCCGACAACGAAACCTTGGGGAAGGACCTAAAAAACAAAGTTCCACAGATCGATAGACAACAACAGGCAGACAGGGTCCAGAAAAAGAGGGTCAACGAGACAGGGAAATGAGACAAAAAAATATAAAATAACTTCCCACTTCTTTTAACACGGTTGGTACTGGATTTCTGATGAGAAGGTTGACTCCATGTGGGGTGAGTCGTGTCTCATGAAGCCAGAGCCCTCGAGACCGAGGTTCTGATTCAACCCCAGAGTGTAATTAGTGCCCAGAAAAACAATAATCAAGAAATATGGTAAGTACCTGGAATCACGGAGATGTTGACGAGAAGCACACCGAAACCCCAGTCGCAATCCATGTGCTCAGCCCGAATCCACACACGAACGTTGAAAGTAAAATAACAAGACCATGAGAAAGGTGGCGAATAATCAGGCGATAGAAATGACGAGGGTAGCGGTCCTAGGATTGATAATGGCGCAAAGGAGTCCATAAAATTGGGGCCAACCAGGTAAAAACTGCCATCTTCATACCGAAAGTGCAGTCGAGAAGCAAGAAACCTTGCACTGAGTATAGGCCGTCGGCCAAAACCCTAATCCCCATCATATTATATATTATAAAGATTTAAAAGCTAAGTATTTAATCAAATATACATTATAGGGTCGTATATTGCGTCGTATGTGATAACTATTTGTTTACTACATATTAATAGTAAGTGTACTATTACTAAATATTTAAAAGTTAAGTATTTAATAAAATATATATTATAAATATTTAAAAGTTAAATATTTAATAAAATATACATTATATTTAAGATTTAAAGATATATAAGAAAGTATTTATATAATTTTGAATAAAGTTTTTAATTTTTTTATTTGATAATTTATTATATATTAAAAAGTAATAGTTTTGGTTTTAAATAATTTAATTTTTTTTAGATATTTATTATAATTTATTTTATGCTATAAATATAAAATAATTTGTTTTCAAAATATTTTTTTAGAGTATTTTAGTACATTTATATTATATTCAAAAGTAATTTATGAGTACTCTTTTTATTATAAGTGTTTTATTTACCAGATTGTTACATTTTTTTGTTTGGAGGCCCATTTTAGACCTCAAAATTCTCCTAATGTTTGCTTGTGTCATTATCAAACAAGTTAACAAATTTTCAACCCAAAATAGTGTTACGATGTGTAAGAATCCTACAAAACAGGTTGATTCTGCAATGGAGCATGCTTTGTCTCAAGGTTTAGGTTTTCAAGTCAATTAAAAATAATATTTAAGTGTTGTGTGTGGCTTGTCTGGTCACTCATTGCCTCCATCAGGTCATTACGATCTCAACTAGGTTGATTAGTTTGGTAATGAATGAACCACTTTAGATCTTGTCTTGACTAGTTCAATAGTAGTTCATGGGCAGAGTTGGATCGGTTGATGGTCAACTTGATCTCTAGTCCAAGTCCGACTTGACTGTTTTCAAACACTGGGGGAAAGTGAGTTCTTGGGAAGCGTCAAACGTATCAACTAGATTATTGTCAACATATAAGTGAGATACAAATAGTAGAATTATTGGGACGTCTCTTGATTTGCGATCTTTGTGGATCCTTAAATATAATTTGAACAATCAAGTTTTACAGCAAAGCGGAATCTGCAGTTTAAATTGAGTCTAAAACTTTAATTTAGGAAGAAACATTCAAAAATGCATTTTCATACTTTACGTTGTCATTTGATGGTGTTAGAACCATCACAAAGTTGGTAAATTTGAAGTACATAAAGAATTGGAATTGTCTCCACACCACACGTAAATGATTTCATTGAAACATTAAATTTAAAAATAAAATAAAATATTTAAACAAATAATATTTTGTATTACCTTAAGTAAAAATAACGATTATTCATTTTTCTAATTATATAATTTTTTATATTACATATTCACAAAAACATATACATACTTCAAACAATTCAAATTTTGAAAATATAAATTATTTAAATTTAAAAAATATAAATATAAAATTTAATTTCAGAAAACAAAACATTGATAATATATTTTCCCCTGTATCACACCCATTATTCCCTATAATTATTAATGTCACACCCATTATTCCCTATATGTAGTCATTAGTGTCACACCCATTTTAGACGCAGATTTGAAGCACAAATACACTTAGAATCCACTCACTCAAGATTAAATATAAGAGTTATGTTCATGTCCTTCGGCAATATTTTGCTCAACATTGGTCTAAAAATTAAATTAAATAAATTATTAATAATAAATACTAGTTTAATGTTTGTCTTAAATAAATATATTTACACATTTTCACATAAATATATGTAGATGAAAGCAAACATTTAAAATGGGTATCATGTTTACATTTAAATTTATATATTTTAAATGTGGTTCACAATTTTGGAGAGGAGTTGCTATATTCGCCAGAAGAATTCATAGGAGTTTCACTTGAAGGGGCCTCACCTTATCGATTTTATTTTGGAGTTTAACTCGACGAGTACATCAAGTGAAGCCTTTATATAGCTATGCATATCCATTTAGGGATTTAAGCACGAGACCTTCTGCTTACAACTCATAGCTCTCAACCACTTGAGCTAACCCATTAGGCTAAAATACTTAATCCAATCAAGCAATACACCATCAAAGTCGACTCCCAAGGAGCAAGTTTCAAATAGCAAGATTTGAACCCAAGTGGTGAGTATAACAACATTCCTCCAAACTACATGATCTACATTCATTTGACAAATTTTCAAGTTTTTTTTTCCACAAAGAAATATGCCAATACCTGCTGATTTGGAGAATCAAGGTATGGCCAAAATACATAATCTACTCAATCATTACATGAGGCTCAACAAGAACATCATGTCACTTACAAGAATTAAATATAGGTGGAGAAGGCATCAATCATTCCTCCCAATAACCAAATTACATCCAATAGATACCTTTTAACTCGTATGTATAACAATACTTTAAAACCTTCAATGTATACTAACAACATTAAAACATTATTCCAAATTTAAATGTTAAATATAGATAACACTATTAAAATAATTTCCAAAATTTCACGATAGGTTACATTGTAATAGATATCAATATTATTCTTACAACATGATATCAATAGCAACAATATGGCCTATGCATCGGTATTGTACAATTAGTACTAGATAATGATATTTATGACATTATATTAATAACAACAATATTACTTATGCATAGACGATAGACATTGAAATAATAATTAAAATTTAGAAGTTTGATGTACACTTCAATATAATCTTTAAAATTTCACAAGTTTTTCTCAAAAAAAAGTTATTTATAAAATAAACAAACTGCATTAGTTTAGGGGCTTAAGTGGCCTTTTTTTGGTATATTTTTAGTGAAAATTCGATGAATTTAACTCACAAAATTTTGTAATTTTTGTTGTTTGTTGGACGATTTTAAGTACAAAAATGAAATCACATAACATAAAATCCCTAAACACCCACACTATATAAATTCTAGCAATGGTTTTTGAAAATTCCGTCAAAATTCATTACCAAAAACAAGTAAAAACAAAAAAAATAAAAATAAAAAAAAAATCATCCCCAAATTGTTTCTTTTTTATAAAAACTGTCAAACTTTTGAATCAGTCAATGATTCCTAAGCCGAGTAGGTTATGGGATCTATTTTAATATTAATTTCAACATGCATTAATTTATATATCTTAAATGTATGTTGGTTGGAGCGAAATATAAGTCCATGCAATTTTACAATTCAAATTAAATTCTTAAATGTGATGAAGTTTATGTTATTTTTAAAATCAAATTCCTTATTCATTTATTAAAAAGAAATAGCGAGATAAACAGAAATATGAGTTTGGTTAGTACTTAATCTTAGGGTAATTGGGTTGTGTATGTTGAAGGTGGTTTTTGAAAATGGAGAGTACTTTATTAACATTATAAATAATGTATGAGAGTGGCTTGTTATAAGTTGTTATGTGATTTACATAGATATTATGCATTAAATTTAATAATGTTGTAAAATAATTTAGTAACAGATACATTTATGTAAATAATATTACATTATTAAATATGATTTGGTGTATTGATTTTTACTATTTAATGAAAAATAATATGATTAATTAATTTTAACAATGATACAATGCAAAAGGATTGAGTGCATTGATTTATTGACAATATATATTTGGAATAAAGATGGATTTACATTAGTATTGTTAACACTAAAAGGTGTTTACCTAGCTTACCATGGTCTAAACCATATACATACATCATATTCTCACCATATTTCCTTTACTTTTGACCTTCACAATTGTATTTTCACTCAGTCATCTATGGACTTCATATGGAGCTAAGCCGCTAGCTTTTATGAAATGGGCGCAACCTACCAACCTCTGGATATCATGTTGGGTCGGAGCAGGTTTTAAGCATAGTTTACGCTTTTGGTTTCAAGCTTGCATAAAAATGAAACCATGTTCTGAGCAAAGTTCCCATTCTGTGTCAAGCTCGTTAAAAAATGAAATGGATTTCCTTAAGCATAGTTTACGCTTTTGGTTTCAAGCTTGCGTAAAAATGAAACCATGTCTAGAGCATAGTTTACGCTTTTGGTTTCAAGCTCGTTAAAAAATAAAACCACTCCTTAAGCATAGTTTATGCTTTTGATTTCAAGCTTGCATACAAATGAAACCATGTCCTGAGCAAAGTTCCCATTCTATGTCAAGCTCATTAAAAAATGAAATAGATCTTCTCAAGCATAGTTTACGCTTTTGGTTTCAAGCTTGCATAAAAATGAAACCATGTTTTGAGCAAAGTTCCCATTCTATGTCAAGCTCGTTAAAAAATGAAATAGATCTCCTCAAGCATAGTTTACCTTTTGGTTTCAAGCTTGCATAAAAATGAAATCATTCTTGAGCATAGTTCATTTTCTATTTCAAGATCGTTAAAAAAATCAAGTAGGTTTCCTTTAGCATAGTTTACCTTTTGGTTTCAAGCTTGCATAAAAATGAAACCATGTTCCAAGCATAGTTACCTTTTATTTCAAGCTTGAGTAAAAATGAAACGGATACCCTTCCCTTGAGTCGCACTTTAGTGTTAGAACTTGAAACTTCTTTCCACCTTCCCATTTCTTGTTCTTCCTACCCCCCTGGTGAAAATTTTCACATTAGTAACCAGGTTTTTAGGTTGGGTATGGAAGAAGAATCGTTGAATGAAACGGAGCTTGGGGGCATGTCGAACTGCTAGCAACCATGTTAGGGGTAGGCTTCGCTAGCAATCATACTGGGGGCAAGATTCCAACCTATGTATATCATGTTAATGGGATTTTTCAAGCATAGTTTACCCATTGGTTTCAAGCTTGCGTAAAAATGAAACCAATCCCTAAGCATTCTTTCAACCGATCTTCGAGCTCGTTAAAAACAGTAAGATGGTGTTGAGCTTACTTTTCATTTTTTCGTTCTCTGGTTAAAACATGAAAAGTGGTTTGAGCTTAGTTTATTACTTTTCGTACTCTAGATTCAAACATGAAAAAGTCTAATGGAGTCCTCTTTAAACTCTTTTTAGGCTCCTTAAATACGAAAATATTGTCGAGTACTTGTCTCCTTCATACTCATAAAAGTATTTGAAGAGTCGTCCATCCGATGGTAGGTTATCTCTTTTTCGGTTCGGATAGGACTATTTATGAAAAAGGATCTCTCCAGCCAATCATGACTGAAAGAGTTCTCTAAGGTATGATTTTACACTTTTTCGGGCCTTAGACACTAAATCATACGAAAAAGGACCCTTTGGAGCCTCCTTCTGTATTCGTTTAGACTCTCTAAACATGAACGATACCGAGTTTTCTTTTAGTGGACTCGTTAAATTAAACATTGAGAGACCTATTTTGGGAACGAACCCCTCCTCTCTCAGGTTCGTAAAACATATCAGTTTGGACTTGTCTTTCGATGAGCTATATCGAGTGTTTGTTACCCTCTTTGAACTCGTAAAACCGAGAAGAGGCACTCATCAATCATGATGGGGGAAATGGGAAGGGAATCATCTTGCAAATAATAGCAGTTGTTTGTCATTACCTTTGAACATGGCACTTGTCTGCACAATCATGTCAGTCAATTGGGTATTCAGCTGATCTCCGTGACGATCCACTTTCATGAGTCATGTCAATCCTTTGAGTCTTTCAAAAGAATGCATTGTCCACTGTCGCATTATGTATCTGTCCTTTCTAGTCACGCTTCCAAGTCATTTTGTTGTGCCGCCCGATGTTCAAACAGGATCTGAAGAAGTTTTACCTCTGCAGCCTACATAGTCTTTGTGTCAGTATCTTTGAGTCAGTCATATGGTTACTACATTCACATCATTCCAGGACTATGTTCCGAGTTTTGTGTCGTCGATGTGGGACTCATCATGGCCCTCCTTCGACGAGACTATTCCCATCGACATTAGCTCATCATCCGGGAAATAGTCTTAGAAACAATATTTAGTACCTTAAGATCTGTATGCCTTAATGACAGTTTCTCTCGCTCTCGACATAGGTTCACATCATTGACCTTTGATCGATAGAATCGACTGGGTGTTCGACATCAGGACATCTATTCACACTCAGTAGATTGTACTAGGGTACCTTGGGAATCATTGACATTAATGGTGATCTCCCTCGCACTTGTTAATGGTTCACATCATTGGCCGGTAATCAAGTGGTTTCTACCATGTTCGACTTCAGATCATTGTAATCACATGGATAGAATTGTACTTTGTGGAAGACGAGACGAAGACCCTGGGAATTTGTTTAAAGTGCTCACTTCTTTTCCCCAGGTTGCGATGGAGTTTTTTATATCTAGCATGGATCCACATTTGTATGGTCGTGGCTATGCTCAAATTTGCGTCTGTATGACATAGATATACGTTGTATGTCTGGTAGCTATGTCCAAGTTTGAGTCCTCTATCACATGGATCTACACTGTATTCTAGTAGCCATGCTTGTTTATTCCAATCATGGATCTACCTTGTATTGGTCTGCAACTATGAGTTTGGTTACTTGTGTCTATGAGTCAACATACTGATGTACTACAGATGCCTACTTGACTGCATACTCCGATCGAGCTGACATTTTCATCTCCTAGCGACGACTTGTTCTCAAAGCTCTCGTTTATTGTATCACTCTAAGACTCATGCTTTGGGGGGAATCATGTTATACCAAAATCCTGTCACCATCATGTGATAAGACATTTGACATACCTACTTGCCCTGAATCCCAGCTTTTGGAGTGGAAACTAAATGGTTTTTTATCAATCTGTCATACAAATTCCCAGCACCTTGCATGCCCCTTTATCCAGGAGCGGTACCCCTATTCGCACCACCTTTCATCGGTTGTCCACAAGCGGTGCCACCACCCATTGCCCTTGGTCCATAGGCGGCTATTATGAGAACCGCTCTGTCATAGAAGGAGAAACGCGGTACCCTGGGTAAAAAGTGAAAAAGAGAAGCTTCTCGAGGCTTCTAGATGATAAGCCTCGAGATATCCCTTATCCCTACTGTAGTGGGTCAGTTGAGCTTGAGATCCCCCATCCTAGGATCTTGGAGGCCACCTCACCCACAAATCTCTCAACAGACCCTATCCATCTAGCCTTATAAATACAAGCTTATGGCCATGGTTGAGGGGGAGAACATTGAAGGTATTGTTATGCTGTTGGATTGATTATTGGCCCAAGATCATTTAGAGAGAGCATAGAGAGCTAGAGTCAGAGCTTTTGGGGATGAAGAGCTGGTTTCATGGAGATGCATGTCAACACTAAGGCTTGGTTGTAAACTTCTTCATATTTCTAATGCAAGTTGATTTTCTGTCCCATATATATTGTTGATGTTTGATTTCAGATATATATTGCTAGATTCCTTAGTCACTAGCATAGATTAGTAGATCATATTCTGGTTGCTTTGATTCATTTTGTGTTGAGCTTGATTGCAGGTACACAAGTGGACTATCAAAGCCTTGTATTCCAGATATATACAGCGTCTAGGGAGATTTATCAGTCTTTGTGATCTATTTGTTCTGAATCTGAACCATTCAGACCAGTGGAACGCCTTGCTGTCCGCAGGAGGTGAAATATTCTAGCTAACAAATCTGGCGACTCCATTGGGGAAGATCATAATAACTGATACACTAATACTAGTTGTTCTCTAACCGATGAAAGGCGGTGCGAACATGGGTACCGCTCCTAGATAAAGGGGCATGCGTGGTGCTGGGAATTTGTATGATAGATTGATAAAAAACCATTTAGTTTCCACTCCAGAAGCTGGGATTTAGGGCAAGTAGGTATGTCAAATGTCTTATCACATGATGGTGACAGGATTTTGGTATAAAAAACACTTGGGGATTATTTTACCTCACATGGTTCGATGTTCAGGGCTGTAATATATAAGTTTCTTGGGTGTTCCTCACATGGTTCAAATTCTCAAGAACCTTTCTCTCTTATCAGTTGATTTCAGTTGCTCTACATGGGTCCAGTTTTCATCCAGCAACCGTCTATATTTCTGATTTAGTTGAGAACATTCTTCTTCTTCCAAAGAGGAATATTCATCAAGACATAATTATTCAGTTTGGATTCAGAGGTTCACATGCACAATTTAGGATGCTGTTGCACAGAAGGACCATACTACTGCATAGAGCTGCAAATTTGCAGCAGTGTTTTGACAAGTTATTTTTCTAAGGAGGAAGCTTCTTTCTTCTAAAATATAGCTTGTACTTTCCTATTTTCTGCTTATTTTGAGGGAGGGGGCGTTTTCCCATGAGGTTTCCCCCTATTACCTCGGTTTATTAATATTTTTTTTATCTTTTAGATTGTACATGGGTGAATTTTTTCCTTGTTTCCAGGGCCCACAATTGTCCAAGTTAGGATTCGGGGGGGGTGTTAGGATTCATAATCCTCCCTTGAACAAAATGTCTATTAGATTATCTTAGTCTAACTTAGTCTAACTTAGGTGTTTTATTTAATTATTTGGGTCCACTAGTACCATTGGGTCCCCTTGGATTAATGGGGCCACATGTAACAGTTACTAGAGTGTGGGGAACATCGATAGAGGCTAACTACCAATGACTGCACTTGCATGCATCATTTTAGGCACCTCCTAGACAAATCCCTATATTTTAGGAGACACTAGGAGTCCCGACGCCAATCTCCTTCAATTAATTGGAGTTGGAACTAGTTAAGCTTAGCTATTTTCCAGTTACATTCAGTTATATCACAATCAGTCTAGTTAGCACCAGTTATGCATGGTTGCATGTGGATAAGGTGCCTTTGCTCACCTACCACTTCAGTTAGACTGAGTTAATTGATTATTACTAATTATGTGACTTGATTATACATATGGAGTTAACCACTTGGACTCCGATAGTGATTGAGACATCTTTAGTTATCTAGTAAATCAGATACACTCACATCTAGTGGGGAGATTCAAATTCATCCCTAATGATTCGAATTCTTTTCCTATGTAAATACTAAACTATTGTAACACCGGATTAATTAATGAACATGGTACTATAAATATCTGAGCTATACTCATCCGTTTCCTATGTGGTTTGATTTGTATAGTATGTATCTTCATTCCTCTTTTACTGCATCAATAATGTTTGACTCATTTCTTGCAGATCTAAATGGCACAACAATTCTAACATCCACATAGTATATGATCCTGAATTCAATTGCTTCAATTGCATATGATTCTTCATTTTCACTCCTTCATCTACCCCCCAAATTTCACACTCATGGAATTTTGATGTTCCATTTTACATTTCATAAGCTTACTGCTTCATCCATACTGTAGAAGTTATATTATTTTTCCACCATTCACATTCTTTCAAGGAGATTACCATTAGCATATACCGCTAGTCTCTTCCATGGGCTATCACATGTTTCATTAATTCACGTAGCTGCACGCTGGACACATATATCCTTGCAATCCCCTCTTCTCCTAGGTACCCTTGTACTTGGGAAAACATTAAAACATATATCTTTGACACTACTGCAGAATGTATATGATCTCTTATGGTAGCTTCCCTAGACACATTTATTTATATCATTCTATAATGTGTCACCCATGGAGCCTTACTGATATTATCCTCTATAAGATTAAAACTCATTTCCTTCATTTCCACTCCTTTAGTATCCCCAGTGCAATTATGTCCCTTTGGTTTTCCCTCAATGTGTCCCTCCAATGATATTCTCATGAGTTTCACACATGCTTCTAGGTCAACCATGTTCTCATGCTCTGAATTAAGGAAGTTTGAATCTCTCAATCTGTGACCCCATATCCACCTTTGGTATATTATCCCTAGTTATTTCTTCCTTATATAGTGACATACCTCGTGTTGTTCAATAAGGAAATGAGTCATTAATTCATTGTCATTGGTCTCCCTCTATTGAAATCAACACCTGTATTCCAAAGGACAGATGTAGAAACATTCCATACCTTGGCCCCATAACCATCACTAATGGGTTACTTTGTACCAATTAAGGGGATACCTCATTACCCCTTGGATTGGTTGGTTCTTTGTTTCTCAACTACATCTCACTATTGCACTATTGTGAATTGTACAGTATTGTGATTCACTTATCCAATTTTGTCAAAGATTCCAAACATCCTTCTATCCTTCTAGTTCTTGAGTCTGTTCTAGAATACCCTCATACTTGTTTTCTATGATGTCCAAGATGCAATGGCGATAGTGGCACAATAGAATTTCAACCCAAAATTTGACACCTTGCATGTCTGATTTTTGACAGTTCTCTGTCTCATTTTCGACACATACACTTTTTTTTGGCGTCGGTGGCGTAACGTCCGATATTCGACAGTCTACTAATGTGGGTCGAAGATCCGACAAACCATTGTGTCACATATTCGACTGTTTATCCTTTCGAAGTGCCTACCAAAATTGGATAAACTGTCAGAAATCCGACGTCCACCGACCCTTGCAGCGTCGGCCTTTCAACAGACAGAAGTGTCGGAGAAATGGCGGTGCCGCTAGTTTTTAATCCAGACAGTGTCAGATATCTGACACAATCCCACACTAGTAGAGTCGAAATTCCAACGTTTTCCGACACTTTAGATGTCGGTCATCCGACGAGCAGAATCATTGGAGTCATGGCACGGCCGTCGGATGGGTTTACTGGAGTGTTGGAAGAATGTCGAAAAAGCGACGTCTGTTGATGGATTTAAAAAAAAATCCAAATATTTCACTTACTCCCACATGGTTCCAGCCTATAATTTGACCAC